>PITA01027969.1:0-19995 GCA_004023965.1 Spilogale gracilis | reverse complement strand
TTTTTTTTTTTTTAAGATTTTATTTATTTGACAGAGAGAAACACAGCCAGAGAGGGAACACAAGCAGGGGGAGTGAGAGAGGGAGAAGCAGGCTTCCCGCCGAGCAGGGAGCCCGATGTGGGACTCGATCCCGGGTCTCCGGGATCATGACCTGAGCCGAAGGCAGTCGCTTAACCAACTGAGCCACCCAGGCGCCCCGATGTTCAACATCTCTTAGCGTCGGGGAAATACAAATCAAAACCGTGATGAGATACCACCTCACACCTGTCAGAATGGCTACATTAAAAAAGAGAAGAAGCAATTGTTAGGAGGTGGAGAGAAAGGGACCCTCCTGCCTGTTGGTGGGAATGCAAGTTGGTGCAGCCGCTTTGGAAAACAGTGTGGAGATTCCTTTAAAAATTAAAAATAGAGCTACCCTATGACCCTGCAATTGCACTACTGGGCATTTACACCAAAGATACAGATGTAGTGAAAAGAAGGGCCATATGCACCCCAATGTTCATCGCAGCAATGGCCACAATCGCCAAACTGTGGAAAGAGCCAAGGTGCCCATCAACAGACGAATGGATAAAGAAGATGTGGTCCATATATACAATGGAATACTACGCCTCCATCAGAAAGGATGAATACCCAACTTTTGTAGCAACATGGACTGGACTGGAAGAGATTATGCTGAGTGGAAATAAGCCAAGCAGAGAAAGTCAAGTATCACATGGTTTCACTTACTTGAGGAGCATAAGGAGTCATATGGAGGACAGTAGGAGAAGAAAAGGAAATGGGAAGTGGGGTAAATCAGGGAGGGAAATGAAACATGAGAGACTTTGGACTCAAACTGAGGGTCTTGGGGGGTGGTGAATGAGCCTGGTGGTGGGTACTGAGGGCATGTATTACATGGAGCACTGGGTGTGGGGCATAAACAATGAATCTTGGAACACTGAAAAAGTAAAAGAAAAACTTCTATTAATTTTAACAATTGCATTGCGTAACATGTCTCCTGATTTGGGAATTAAGTCTAATGTCATTTTCAGCAATCAAGCAGTTCTCACTTTAGAAAACTGTTGAGTTCCGTGACCAATGCAGGGTTTCTTTGAATGTCATCAGGCTGTAAACCCTGTGGAGGCAGCATTGGTGGCATGGCGGTCAGTGAAGGAAATGGTGTTTGAAGGGGGCCCCCGTCCGTGGGTCTTGGAGCCCTCCCGATTCTTCTTGGAGCTGAGCATGGAGAAGAGGGAGAAAATTGAATTAACACAAGTCCGGCTGCCATCCAAGAGAAAACAGAACCAATACATCTACCGGGTCTTGTGCCTGGGTTTAGGGGAACAAGTAAGTAGGAAAAAGATCTTTTTCTAACATTTCTTTTAGCAATAGTACCCCAAATCTTTCGTACTTCTAGCTACTCCTTTACAGATTCTAATGGACTTCGTTTAGAGACTACATAGGGAAATTCTTTTTTTAATCCAAATTTTTTATTAAAATTCTAGTTAACATAGGAAAATTCTAATTATTGATTAAAGGGTTTTTTTTTAACTTTACTATTCTTTAAATGTTCTCAAAGATTACACTCATCTGAGAATTCTAACAGTCCACTAAATGGTTCGTAGTGATGAACTTATTTCAGTCACTTTATCACTATAATTAATTTGCTTGTTGTCTAAACTAGAGCATATATGGTTTCCCACCTCCAAAAAATGCAAGGAAGGCAAAGTTGAAGTGTCATATATTAGCAATTTTGATTGGTTAGAAAGTGCGAGTGGTGAGCAGTTCTGAAGCACTAGTTAGGTCTGTGCAGGTAAGATAGTGTGTCGCCCTTTATCGGTTGAATCAGTTTTATTATTTTAGAAGCAGTGACGGACCCACCCGCAGCTGTGCCCTCCTTCTGTCACACCAGCAACAAAGGTTTGCAGTTTCATGAGGGTTGAGGACTCAGTGTGTGAATCTCTAACCAGCACACAAGGAATCGATGTATGATTTTAACGTAGTAAGAACTGAGCTTCTCTCTAACATGTCTTGTGAACTTTGCTGTGTATGTGGCTGGCCGTCAGCAGTGTCAGAGTCCTCGCCTCTGTTGGGGCCCTCTGGTCTTCCGTCTCCACATTCTGGTATTCATTTGGTGCTTCCACCAGAGAAACGTTGAAATGCAAAATAGTTTTCACACTTTTTACCAACTGATAACAAAAGATTTGGTGGAGAAATAGACTGAAGTAATTGGTCTGAATTAGATTTTTTAAAAAGATTTTATTTGTTTATTTGACAGAGAAACAGAGAACACAAGCAGAGGGAGTGGGAGAAGGAGAAGCAGGCTTCCCGCTGAGCAGGGAATGCGATGTGAGGCTCGATCCCTGACCTGAGCCAAAGGCAGACACTTAATAACTGCGCCACCCAGGTGCCCCCAGAATTAGATTTTTTTTTTTTAAGATTTTTTTATTTATTTGACAGAGAGAAACAGCCAGAGAGGGAACACAGGCAGGGGGAGTGACAGAGGGAGAAGCAGGCTTCCCACCGAGCAGGGAGCCCGATGTGGGACTCGATCCTGGGTCTCCGGGATCATGACCTGAGCCGAAGGCAGTCGCTTAACCAACTGAGCCACCCAGGCGCCCCCAGAATTAGATTTTTTAATGTTCACTTTGTTTATAAATTTCCATGATACCCTTGTTTTTCTTAGCCACATGATTCAGAACTATGATGATTATAGTGTCCACAGGGATCCTGTAGTGGAGTTTGAACGATTCTGACACGTGTAGACTGGGACTGACGTCAAGCGTCTAGCCACAGTTGCCTCTACTCTGCTGTTTCTTTAAAGGCCCTGACATTCCGAATTGGAAACCACCCAGGTGTCCTGAACCCCAGTCCGGCTGTCGAGGCCGTGCAGGTGCGCTTCATGTGCGCCCACCCCGCCAGCCTGTCAGTGACCCCCGTGTACGCGGCGCCAGCCGGCGCCCCGCCATGCCCTCTGCCACAGCACAGCAGGCAGCTGGTAAGTACCGTGTTTCCGTCCAACTTGCTTTCTGCCTTCCGGCCTTAGACATAAATGGTCATAAGTGTAGCTTTTGTCTCATTGAAGTGAAGGACATATTCATTTCTTATTCATTCTCTGACACTGTCTGTAAAGAGATAATTAAACTAGGTTAGAATTGGCTGCAGCCAGTGACACTTAGGCTGCTTACTGTACGTAGGGACATAGATTGTAATTGTGGCCATCAGCCATGGAGAAGTCTCTGGACGTACAGATGGCTTCGATAATGTCTTTCCCTGCCAGATCTTTTTACTGTCATTATTGGTAAGTAATAGAATTTATCTCTGCTCTAAACCCACCGTGAAGAATAATGATAAGCAATAATGTAACTAGTAAGGATTAAGGAATAAATGAGTTTTCTAACCTAGAAACTAGAACATCAGACTGGATACTGAATGAGGTAGACTTTAATTACAAGCGTAGGAGAACTGAAGTCCTTTCTTAGCCTATGCAGAACAGGACAATCAACTATCCCTGTTCTACAGATGGAGAAACTGAGTGCCTTAGAGGTTGACAATTTCTCCATCGGCATAAAGGTAGAAAATAGCATATTCTGCTCAACTCCACAGCTCCTGTTATTGACTTTTATGCTGTTCTTTTTATTATAAAAGAACAGGAGTATGACATGTTACAGGTTAGGAACTCATTTTTTTTTTCAGAACTAAATTCCACAGGAAATATTATTTGAACTTTATAAATTATGTACTCTTTTTAAAAAGATGGCTTTGGTTGAGAGAGAGAGATCATGGAGGACGGGCAGAGGAAGAGGGAGAGAGAAACTTAGACAGCCTCAGAACTGAGCATGAACCCTGGCGCAGGGCTCCATCCCACAGCCCTGAGATCAGACCTGAGCCAAAACCAAGAGACTGACACTCAATGGGCTGTGCCACCCACGCACCCCGATAAATGATTTGCTTTTTAGAAAAGCACCTAGGGGGCGCCTGGGTGGCTCAGTGGGTTAAGCCTCTGCCTTCAGCTCAGGTCACCGTCACAGGGTCCTGGGATCGAGGCCCGCATCGGGCTCTCTGATCAGCGGGAAGCCTGCTTCTCCCTCTCTCACTCCTCCTGCTTGTGTTCCCTCTCTTGCTATGTCTCTTTCTGGCAAATAATAGATAAAATCTTAAAAAAAAAAAAAACACTTAGATGGAGCAGAATAAAAGTTATCCATATAATTGTCATTCAGTGTCACTTTTTTTAATTGAAATAATTTAAATTTATAGACAGTTTGCAAGAAAAGGAGTGTCTGGGTGGCTCAGTTGGTTGAGTGTCCAACTCTTGGTTTTGGCTCAGGTCTGATGTCAGGATTGTGGGATTGAGCCCCACATTGGGCTCCACACTCAGTGAGGAGTCTGCTTGGGATTCTGTCTTCCTCTCCCTCTGCCCCTTCCCCTAGCTCAGGTGCTCTCTCTCTTTCTCAAATAAATAAATAAAATCTTAAAAAAAAAAAGGAAATTTGCAAGAATTTTTTTTTCCCCACAGAGCCATTTAGGAGTAATTTACAGACATACTTCCGCATAGTTTAGAAATTATTTCTTTTTGGGGCGAGCCTGGGTGGCTCAGTTGGTTAAGCGACAACTTTCGACTCAGGTCATGATCCCGGAGCCCCGGAATCGAGTCCCACATCAGGCTTCCCACTCGGCGGGAAGCCTGCTTCTCCCTCTCTCAGTCCCTCTGCTCGTGTTCCCTCTCTCGCTGTGTTTCTCTCTGTCAAATAAATAAATAAAATCTTTAAAAAAAAAAAAAGAAAAGAAATAATTTCTTTTTTTAAAAAAAATATTTTATTTATTTATTTGACGGAGAGCAATCACAAGTAGGCAGAGAGGCAGGCAGAGAGAGGAAGAAGCAGGCTCCCTACTGAGCAGAGAGCCCGATGTGGGCCTCGATCCCAGGACCCTGAGATCATGACCTGAGCCGAAGGCAGAGGCTTAACCCACTGAGCCACCCAGGTGCCTGAAATTATTTTTTTTTAAGATTTTTTTATTTATTTGACAGAGAGAAATACAGCCAGAGAGGGAACACAAGCAGGGGGAGTGAGAGAGAGAGAAGCAGGCTCCCCGCAGAGCAGGGAGCCCGATGTGGGGCTCGATCCCGGATCTCCGGGATCATGACCTGAGCCGAAGGCAGTCGCTCAACCAACTGAGTCACCCAGGCGCCCCAATTATTTCTTTTTTTTTTGAATAATTGAGTACAATTTACATACTGTAAAATTCACCTTTTTATCTTTTCTTTTTAAGATTTTTTAAAAATTCACCTTTTAAAAGTGTACAAGTAAGGGTTACCTGGGTGGCTCAGTGAGTTAAGCATCTGCCTTCAGCTCAGATCATGATCCCAGGGTCCTAGGATCAAGCCCCACATCTGGCTCCCTGCCTTGCCTCTCTCTTTCCCTCTGCCTCTCCCCCAGCTTGTGCATTTTTTTTTTAAAGATTTTATTTATTTGACAGACAGAAACACAGCTAGAGAGGGAACACAAGCAGGGGGAGCGAGAGAGGGAGAAGCAGGCTTCCCGCCGAGCGGGCAGCCCGATGTGGGGCTCGATCCCAGGTCTCTGGGATCATGACCTAAGCCAAAGGCAGTCGCTTAACCAACTGAGCCACCCAGGCGCCCCACCAGCTTGTGCATTTTCTGTCTCACTCACTCACTCTGAAATAAATAAATATAATCTTCTAAAAAATAGTGTACAAGTAAGTTTTGCAGCCGTTACCATGGTCCAACTCCAGAATATTTTCATTTCCCCAAAAAGAAATGCACACCCGGTAGCAGTCTCTCCCCATCCCCTCCCCAGCCCCTGGAAACCACTATATATCTCTATGGATTTGCCTAGTCTGTACATTTCATATAAACGGAATCATATAATATGTCGCCTTTGCACCTAGCTTCTTTGATTTAGCATGTTTTCAAGATTCTTTCATATTGTAGGATGAATGAGTACTGCATTTTTTATGGAATATTTATACTATTCCATTGCATAGATATACCACATTTTGCCCACTTATCAGTTGATGGATATATGGGTGGTTCCCAATTTTTGTTTTTTGTTTTTTAAAGATTTTATTTATTTATTTGACAGAGAGAAACACAGCTGGAGAGGGCGGACAGCAGGGGGCGTGCGAGGGAGAAGCAGGCTTCCCGCGCAGCGGGGCTTGATCCCAGGTCTCCGGAGTCATGACTGAGCCACCCTGGCGCCCCCTCTCTCTCTGTCTGATGCAGATCCCTGTGTCCAGCCTGAGGGACACGGTTCTGGAGCTGGCCGTGTTCGATCAACAGCGGAGGAAGTTTGATAATTTCAGTTCCCTAAGGCTGGAGTGGAGGTCCTCAAATGAAACACTCGCTCATTTCGAAAATTATGATTCAGTGGAGATGGTAGCGAAGGATGACGGCAGCGGGCAGACCCGGCTACATGGTATCGTGGTGACTTACAAACCTCTCTACGTGTCTGCTAAGTGCGTCCAGCCTCAGTGTTTCCCTCGGGTGACAGTTTACTTCAGATTTTGTCATATCTCGCTTTTCATCTTTGATCATTATATGTTTTAGCAAATGTAAGTATAGATTTCTTGGTTGCAAAGTCAGGGTCTAGGATCCAGCATCTCTCACAAGAACAAAAAATTAAATTTTTAATGTATTTATTACCTATCTATCTTTGCTTAAAGTAGAAGTAAGATTCAGCCTTCTCCACACTCACAGGGAACTCACCCGTAGGACGAGTCTCCGAGCTCTGCTGGGGAACTCAGGTGTGTGTGACGCTCTGATACTCTGCTGCCAGCAGTGTGGTGCGCTTACTGTGACCTCAGGCTTGTGGGTTCAGGCCCCACATTACGTGTACAGATTACTTAAAAATCTTTTTTTTTTAAAATAGTAGCAAAGAAAGAGATGCTTTTTTTTTTTTTTTAAGATTTTATTTATTTGACGGAGAGGAACACAGAGAGAGAACACATCAGGGGGAGTGAGACGGAGAAGCAGGCTTCCCGCTGAGCAGGGAGCCCGATGTGGGACTCGATCCTGGGTCTCCAGGATCATGACCTGAGCCGAAGGCAGTCGCTCAACCAACTGAGCCCCCAGGCGCCCCAAAGAGATGCTTTTTACGTGCTGTAACAGTCAGACCGCCGGATAGCATCAGTGCTGCTTCTGGTCTTTCATCCCTTCCTCTTACTCCATCACTGTGTCCCCCTCCTGTCTGTCCCATGTTAGCACACTAGCCTCCTGGCTGACCTCCATATGTCTGTGCTGCCCTCTAATCTGTCCTCCACACCACTGTCTACATTACCTTTCTAAAGTACAAATCTGGACGTCTTTCTTAAATTTCTCATTTTGGGCACCAGGGTGGAACTTTTGGTTAAGCATGCGACTCTTGGTTTAAGCTCAGGTTTTGATCTCAGGGTCCCGAGATTGAGCCCTGCATCAGGCTCTGAGGTCAGTGGGGTGTCTACTTCCCTGTCCCTCCCTCTGCCTCCCCCCTGCTTCCCCCCTTCAAACAAACAAACAAATCTTTTAAAAACTTGTTTTGGCTGCGGGGCCTGAAGTGCCCCGGCAAGCGTGCTGCGGTCGCCCCTCCGGCCGAGCGGGCCTGGCAGCGTCACTGCCGTGAGTGCTCCGGTGCAGTTCTAAGCTCTGAGGTGACAGCAGGACAACAGTGGGGCAGCAGGCTCTCTGACACTGAAGCCGAGACTCTCAGCCACTCGCTGTGCCGCCCCCGCACTGTCAGGCATTCCCGCCGTGCAGCTTAGCATACCAACTCCCACCTACGTCTCTGGCTGCACCTGCTCTCACTACCCATGTCTACACTTTTCTCACACTCAACAGCTTTACTTATTAAAAAAATTTTTAAGGTTTTATTGTTTTAAGTCATCTTCTACACCCAATACGGGGCTTGAACTGATGACCGCAAGATCAAGAGTTGCACGCTCGTCTGGCCGAGGCCCGGGGCACCCCACTCAACAATTTGCTATCCTTAGCCAAGACAAGGCTTTTCGTACCTCTTCCCTTTCATGTGTTTTTCTTTTCTTACACCATCACTTTTCCTTGCCGTCCGTGAGTGTTCTACTCCTGTATATTCCCAGCCTAGGGAAAGCATCCCTTCCTGTGCTCTGTACCGACTGCTCTCGTAGCGCTCACCACATGCTAAGGCGGTGGTCGGTTCACCTTGCGGTCGCCACACTAAACCCGCACGCTTCTTCGAAGGCGCGGATTGTGCTGTCTTCTTCGGGTCTGCACCCTGATTACCAGGCATGCTTCCTGCTATGCTGCACCCCGCGGGCGTCTGTTTATCGGCGGGTGAAGCAACACCATGAACAACTCACAGATCCAGGCATGCTTATACTACTGTGCTGAGGATAAAACAAGAATTGACTTAAGTGGCAGATTTATGTTAAGGTTTTAAAAAGAAAGAAAATGAAGTGAATAGGTAAAAGAGGACCAGATTATAGAAAGCTTCAAACACCTGTTGAGGGAGTCTGAATTGCTGTAATGAGGGATAGCTGCTTACAGGGGGCACGACGGGGGGCTCCTGGGCGGCTCCGTGGGTGAAGCATGTGCCCCGCCTCGGGCTCTCTGCTCAGCAGGGAGCCTGCTCTCCCTCTCCTTCTGCCGGCCGCTCCCCCTGCTTGCACTCTCTGTCAAATAAATAAATAAATAAATCTTAAAAAAAAAAGATTTCATTTATTTATTTGAGAGAGAGAACCAACACAAGCAGGGCGGAATGGGCAGAGGAAGAGGGAGAAGCAGGCTCCCTGCTGAGCAGAGAGCCCGAGGCGGGGCTCCCGACCTGAGCCTAAGGCAGAGGCTTAACCGACTGAACCACCCAGGCTATTTTTTTAGCTCATTCCAATTTTTGACAAAAATTTCCCCATACACTGTTGTCAGTCTGCATTTGGACCCACAGACCATTAGAGCTGGAAAGAATTTTAGGTGCTGCCAGGCCCGATCCCTCGTTTAATAAGGAAACTGAAAAATAAAGTGGTTGCCCAGAATCACATAGGAATATAATAGCAATCAATCAACACAAAAACTCCGTTTTCTCTTTCTTTTTTTTTTTTTTTAAGAAATGCAATTTTTTAAAAGATTTTTATTTATTTGACAGAGAGAAACACAGCCAGAGAAGGAACACAAGCAGGGGGAGTGAGAGAGGGAGAAGCAGGCTTCCCGCCGAGCAGGGAGCCCGATGTGGGACTCAATCCCGGGTCTCCGGGATCATGACCTGAGCTGAAGGCAGTCGCCCAACCAACTGAGCCACCCAGGCGCCCCTCGTTTTCTCTTTCTTATGTATTTCCCCACAAAATATTTTTTTCTTCCTGCAATAGAATATCATTTGGAAAAAATTAGGGCAGAATTTGTTTTTCTGGAGACACTTTTGTAGTCTACATGTCACCGTTTCTTACATGCCCCCAGGTCATCAGGTCCTTAAAGTGCATCAGTTAAAAGGGACTGTACTTATCGGAGTCAATTTTGTGGGATACTCAGAGAAGAAAAGTCCAGAGGTAAGAAATAGAAATCACTGAAATTTAAGGCTCTTTATTTATAACTTAAAAAAGGAATGAAAATCACCTATAAGTAATGTAAATCTGAGAACCGTTCACCTCTCTGATTCTGTTATCTTTGGCATGCGAAAGAATGCTGGAATCTTCTCTCAGCTGAGGACTTAAAAGTTTATCCTCACCTTTGTGGTTGTGCGTTTCTAGGAACTTTCCAACTTGCCCAGGTCTGCAGCTGTGGAGCTGCTGCTGGTGGACGATGTCACTGTAGTGCCTGGGAAGGCCACCATCTATAACCACCCTGATGTGAAGGTGAGCGCTGGAGGGGCTCCGGAGACGGTGTCTGAAGGGGGGCAGGAGTACGAGCTGATTGAGGTTAACAGGATGAAAAAGCTCACTTACGGCTTGAAAGCCACTGATAGCCGTCTGTAACTTACATGTAATAAGTGGGTGCAGTGCCCTTGGTAGGAATACTGTAACACTCATAGTGTGTCTTTGCTCCGAAGAGAATGTAGTGCTGCGTGTCTGATCCTCCCATAGGAGACGTTTAGCCTTGTGGAAGGGTCTGGCTACTTCCTGGTCAACAGCAGTGAGCAGGACCTTGTCACCATCACGTACATGGAAGCAGAAAGCTCTGTCCAGGTGAGGTCTGCAGGTAGTCCCAGTCTCCAGTTAAAGTTCAACCTGATGACAATGACTGGAAAAACTCCGTTGTATGTCTCACACTTGTTATAAAAGTAACATTTGCCTTACTTTTTAACCTTCATGATTTTCCAACCCAAAACAAGTTTTTTTTTCTCTTCAACTAGCTGGGCAATTTTTGTTTCTAATTGAACTGAGACAGTGTAGAAGACATCTAATTGTAAGATTTCCATGAAAAGAAGGTTCATTTCTATAAATTTCAAAGCACACCGTGTGGATGACTCATTGTACTGTTGACTTCATAGCCTGAGTGTATGGTGTTTTTAGCTAGGATATGACAACTCAGTGCATTAAGCTGTCTTTGTCCGTATGCCAAGGGATTTGCTTTCAGTTGACTTTTAGTGATAAAAATAATATCTTATATTAACACATGTGTATATTTGATTTTCTCCTAAGAGCTCAAAGGGATGTCACTGACCTTGGTCATACTGTTTAGGCGGGGAGGCTGCAGCGCTGTGTGCAGGCTGTGAACGTGCCTGCTGCGCGGGGCAGGAAGCCAGGTCCTCCTCACGCTTCCTCTCCTGCTGCTGACGTCAGCACATCGACATGAAATCCCTTCCCTGTTCGTATTGGAGAAGCGGGTCATGTGCGCTGGGTGCTGCTCGAATGCAGTGAACTTGACCGTTGCTCTTCATTGGTTAGGACCTGTCAAGGCTGCACATGGGGCTGTGCCTGACACATGGGACGTGGCCTCCCCGGTCCCATCACAAAGGAAGTCAGTTGTCGTATTTTGTGCTTTGAATGAAAATAGCAGCCGTCTGGAAAACAGTGTGGAGGTTCCTCAAAAAGCTGAAAGTAGGGCTACCCTATGACCCAGCAATCGCACTACTGGGTATTCACCCTAAAGATACAGATGTAGTGATCCGAAGGGGCACGTGCACCTTAATGTTTACAGCAGCAATGTGCACAACAGTCAGACTGTGGAAAGAACCTAGACGTCCATCAACAGATGAGTGGATAAAGAAGACAAGGGAAACACACACACACACACACACACACACACACACACACACACACAATGGAATACCATGCAGCCATCAAAAAGAATGAAATCCTGCCATTTGCAATGACGTGGATGGAACTGGAGGGTATTACGCTGAGTGAAGTAAGTAAGTCAATCAGAGAAAGACAACTATCACATGATCTCTCAGATATGAGGAATTTTTTTTAAAGATTTTATTTATTTATTTGACAGAGAGAAACACAGCCAGAGAGGGAACACAAGCAGGGGGAGTGAGAGAGGGAGAAGCAGGCTTCCCGCTGAACAGGGAGCCCGATGTGGGATTCGATCCTGGGTCTCTGGGATCATGACCTGAGCCGAAGGCAGTCGCTCAACCAACTGAGCCACCCAGGCGCCCCTGATATGAGGAATTTGAGAGGCAGTGTGGGGGGGTTCTAGGGGGATGAAAACAAGATGGACAGGGGAGGGAGACAAACCCTAAGAGACTCTTTAATGTCAGGAAACAAACTGAGGGTTGCTGGGGCACGGGAGCAATAGGGCAGCTGGGTGGAAAAATAAAAATTAGTAAAAATTAATAAAAGTTGGGGTGCCTGGGTGGCTCAGTTGGTTAAGCGACTGCCTTCGGCTCAGGTCATGATCCCGGAGACCCAGGATCGAGTCCCGCGTCGGGCTCCCTGTTTGGCAGGAAGCCTGCTTCTCCCTCTCTCACTCCCCCTGCTTATGTTCCCTCTCTGGCTGTGTTTCTCTCTGTCAAATAAATAAAATCTTTAAAAAAAATTAATAAAAATTTTTAAAAAGCAAATGGTTGCTTTGATTTTATTTGGAGCATGTGTGCTTTCTTACCCAGCTGTCATCTTCTTCCTTCTAGTTAGTTCCCGTACACCCTGGATTTCTCACCTTGGAGGTTTACGATCTGTGCTTGGCTTCCCTGGGCCCAGCCGTGGCCTACCTCAGGGTGTCAGACATACAGGAGCTGGAGCTTGATCTGATTGATAAGGTGAGGTGCTCGCAGTCCCGCCTCCGAGAAGCAGGCCTCATCCTTCCCTGTAGCCCCACCCGAGTCATCCGTGTGGCTCCTGTGTGTGCAGCAGCGCCTTCCGTGATGGGATGGGGATACCGCCCTGAAAGATCAGCATTCCGACATCGTAAGCTGAGTAGGGTGTTGGAGAGCAGGTAAACCAGCACACGTCAATTAGGTTTATTTGAAGAAAGGCTGACCAGGAGCATTCAACACAAAAGAGTTTGTCACCTTCAAAGAGTTAGACTGTCCTCGATGAACGAGACACTTCTACTAAAATTACCTTTCTTTTTTAACTACTAGGTTGAAATAGGTAAAACTGTATTAGTGACTGTGAGGGTTCTTGGCTCTTCCAAACACCCATTCCGAAAAAAATACTTCAGAAACATGGGGCTTAAACTGCAGCTGGCTTCTGCCGTCGTCGCCCTGACGTGAGTGCCGCCTCCGCACCTCCCTCTCCCCAGCTGGGCGCCGCGGCCAGCTCTCCCTGCGGGACTCCCCGTCTTCTTTCCTTCTCCTGCTCTGCCACAGGGCCTTTCAGCCCCTACTGTGCCCCTCTATGAATACCCCTTCCATGCCCTCACACACTCATGTGTCTTGTGAATGTCTCCATTTTATGAAACTTCTCCTTGGATGGTATCCTCTGGGGTTCCTCAGGATGGAGGACCTTCAAAGATCCAGCTAGAAGCAGAGGTGCTGGTGTTCCCCTCTGCAAAAGATGAACACAGAAATTCCAAGGTGCCTTAGTATTTGCACTTTTGCCAGTCTTATGTTTATGTTTCCCTTGTTCCTTTGGGGCCTTAGAGCAAATATTTAGCCTCTAGGAGCTTCCTGCCATGGCCATGACTTTGTCTTGACTCTGGAAATTGTTTTCTGGCAGTTTCCTTTAACTCGTGTGAAGTGTAAGTGAACAGAAAATGGTACGCATCTTAGGAAGAACCATAACTGGCTATTGTTAAAATAAAAAAATTTTTAGACAATTTTATTCATTCATTTTGAGAAGGGGCTTATGGGGAGGGAAAGGGACTGGCAGATTCCATGCAGAGCCTGGCAAGGGGCTCCATCCCACGGCTCCAAGACCAGGACCCAAGCCACACCAACAGTTGGATGCTCAACTGACTGAGCCACCCAGGCATCCCAAAATCAGATCTTTCTTACCTAAAAACACATACGTCTTTGCAGGCTAATGGAGGAACAGGATGAATACTCTGAAAATTATATCCTTCGAGCTGTCTCTATTGGGCAAACCACCCTTGTGGCTATTGCCACGGACAAGATGGGGAGGAAATTCACATCAGCTCCTCGCCAGGTTGAGGTAAGGAAATTATTTTACCCAAAATGAATACTTCATCCTACTTAGCTTTATTCATCTCTTTCCTTTTAGTTTGCACAAGTTAAAAAATTATTTGACTCAGTAAAATGATAGTTGTCTCACTCTTGAAACAATATGTAATATGTCTTAGGGTTTTTTTTTTCTGTATAAAAGTAATACACTTCTTGAAGAAAATTTGGAAAGCAAAAGAAATAATAAAGATGCAGAACGAAAATCACCTATCATTCCACTACTTAGAAGCAATCATTTATTATTAGTAATCCTTCACTTCTTCCCCATGCTTATTTACCATAAATGAATCGTACTGCTTTTTTCATCCTAATCCTATATCAAAAGTATATTTTATGTCATTAAAAGCTCATTGTTGGAAATTGTTGAAGCTGGGTAATAGATACCTGAGAGTTCATTATACTGCTCTCTCTACTTTTATGTATGTTGGAAAAAAAGCAAAAAAGAAAGATAATTATAAACATAACTTTAATGACCACTTTTAGGGCATCTGAGTGGCTCAGTTGGTTAAGCGTCTGACTTTGGCTCAGGTCATGATCTCAGGATCAAGTCCTATGTCTGACTCTCTGCTCAGTGGGGAGTCTGCTTTTTTTTTTTTTTTGAAGATTTTATTTATTTAACAGAGAGAAACACAGTGAGAGAGGGAACACAAGCAGGGGGAGCGAGAGAGGGAGCAGCAGGCTTCCCACTGAGCAGGGAGCCCGATGTGGGGCTCGATGTGGGACTCGATCCCGGGTCTCCAGGATCATGCCCTGAGCCGAAGGCAGTCACTTAACCAACTGAGCCACCCAGGCGCCTCGGGGAGTCTGCTTCTCCCTCTCACTCTCCGCTGTACTCTCCCCCTACTCTCTCTCTCTCAAGTAAATAAATAAAATCTTTAAAAGAAATGAACACTTTTATTCCAATGAGTGGACATACAGTTTTTTAAGCATTCTCATTTATAATTTTTTGCTATTATAAATAAAATTTATATTTATAAATAAAGTAAAATACATGTTTGTGTATAGGATTTTTTTCCTTAGAATAAACTGCATGATCATTTATTACGAGATTGATTCTAGTCTGTCCCTGTTATCTTTTTGGTCTTATCCTTCAAGGTGTTTCCTCCATTCAGACTTGTTCCAGAAAAAATGACACTGATTCCAGCTAACATGATGCAGGTGATGTCAGTCGGGACCTGATAAAGAAAATGAATACTTTCGGGTGGCTGGGTGGCTCAGTGGGTTAAAGCCTTTCCCTTTGACTCAGGTCATGATCTCAGGGTCCTGGGATCGAGGCTCCCATCGGGCTCTCTGCTCGGCAGGGAGCCTGCTTCCTCCTCTCTCTCTCTGCCTGCCTCTTTGCCTACTTGTGATCTCTCTCTCTGCCAAATAAATAAATAAAATCTTTAAAAAAAGAAAAGGAAATTAGTACTTTCCTGTCCCTTAATGAATAGGGTATAACCTACCTCTGGGAACCCTGTAGATCATGTGTGGCACTTGTGTTTCTTCTGCATTGGAGCTGATGTGGCCTGTGTCCATTGGGAAGTAGTGGGGAGTAAGAGGTCAAAGTGCTTGGACCAAATGTTGGGAAAAGAGATGTGATTTCTCCCCATGTTCTGGGCATTTACTGGCATGTTTCAATTCCAGGTAATGTCTGAAGGTGGCCCCCAGCCCCAGTCTATCATTCACTTCTCTATCAGTAACCAGAGTGTGGCTGTTGTAAGTAGGCGGGGGCAGGTCACAGCGAAGGAAGTCGGCACAGCTGTGCTCCACGGCACCATCCAGACAGTAGATGAAGATACTGGCAAAGTTATTGTGTTTTCCCAGGTACTGGTTCTTTGCTCTGCTTCCCCTTTGCCATCTGGGAACCGAATTGGGACATGTGGGGGTGGTGAAGAGGAGGGTGTCAGCAGCTCAGAAAAACTCTTTGAGTCGCTTACCTGGAGTTCTCTCAGCCAAGCATGGGGAATAGGTAATCGTTAGTATTTGGCATTGTTATAAAACAGTCCTTATCCTTAAGGAATTGTTTAGGGAACAAGAATACTTTTTGTTGGCCGCCGCAGACAACACCAGCTAGTTGCCCCAAGCATCCTCTGTGCACGGCACAGGTGCTCTTAGCCTAAGCCTGCTTCCCCCGTTGGACAGGACGAAGTGCACGTGGAAGTGGTGCAGCTCAGGGCTGTGAGGATCCTCGCAGCCACCACGCGACTCATCACAGCGACTGAGGTCAGCAGGCGGCGCTCTTCCGGGGTCTGGGGGCGCCGCTGGGCAGGACGTGATGGTGCGCGCTGCTTCTTCTCCTCAGATGCCAGTCTACGTCATGGGAGTGACCAGTACCCAGACCCCTTTCTCCTTCAGCAATGCCAGCCCCGGGCTCACATTCCACTGGTCCGTGAGCAAAAGGGATGTACTGGATCTAGTCCCGAGGCATTCAGAGGTATGAATGTCCTTATTGTATCATTAGGGACAGTGATAGGGAATTCACCTTATTTCGTCAACTTTGAGACTGATTTCACTTTCTAAACTGCACAGTGTTGCTACTTATCTCCTTTTCCCCTTATTCTCTGAATTCTGTAAACCTACAGATCATATGAAGACTTCAATTCGAGTCCTCAGATAATGCCATGTGGTTTTTATTTATTTATTTATTTATTTTTAAATTTTTTTTTAAGATTTTATTTATTTGACAGAGAGAAACACAGCCAGAGAGGGAACACAAGCAGGGGGAGTGAGAGAGGGAGAAGCAGGCTTCCCGCCAAGCGGGCAGCCCGATGTGGGACTCGATCCCGGGTCTCCAGAATCATAACCTGAGCCGAAGGCAGTGGCTTAACCAACTGAGCCACCCAGGTGCCCCGCCATGTGGTTTTTAATATACATTGCTGGAAGGAGCTCTCAGACACAGTGTTTCCTTCAGTATTGTATTTGTGAGCATTTGACTATGTTCCATGAGTGGTAACATGTTGTGAATACAAAGTAAATATATAGGCACACTCCACTGTACTGGGCTTGGCTTCAGTGTGCCTCACAGATACTGCACGTTTGTATGAGTGGAAGCTCTGTGGAAGCCACAGGTCAGTTGGTGCCATTTTTCTGACAGCATTTGCTCACTCTGTATCTCTGTGTCACATTTTGATGACAAACTTCTACATTATTATTTTATTTGTTATGGGGACCTGTGATCAATCAGTGAGTATGATTCATCGAAACCTCAGCAGTTTTTAGCAACAAAGTATTTTTCTTTTCTTTTCTTTACTTCTTTTTTTAAAGGTTTTATTTATTTGACAGAGAGAAACACAGCCAGAGAGGGAACACAAGCAGGGGGAGTGAGAGGGGGAGAAGCAGGCTCCCCCCCCCACCTCCCACTGAGCAGGGAGCCCGATGTGGGACTCGATCCGGGTCTCCGGGATCATGACCTGAGCCAACGGCAGTCGCTTAACCAACTGAGCCACCCAGGCGCCCTTTCATTTTTTTTTTAAGGTTTTATTTATTTGACAGAGAGAAACACATTAGTCTCAAAATGGAAGCCCTAATAACAGAAGTGAAAGCTGAGGTTAGAAAGGCTTTAGATGAGATGCAATCTAATTTAAATATGCTAACAGCCAGAGTAAGTGAAGCTGAAGATCGTATCAGTGATTTAGAAGACAGATGGATTAAGAAGGAGGAACAAGAGAAGTCTTGGAGCAAACAGCAAAAATCCCAGGAAAACACAATAAGGGAAATGAATGATGCCATGAAACACTCCAATATCAGAATTATTGGAATCCCTGAAGGAGTTGAGAGAGAGAGAAGCCTAGAAGATATAGTTGAACAAATCATGGATGAAAATTTCCCGAATATGGGGAATGAAACAAATGTTCATGTCCTAGAGGCAGAGAGGACACCCCCCCCAAGATCAATGAGAACAGAAAAACCTCCAGACACATAATAGTGAAATTCGTGAAGCATAAAACCAAGAAATATGTCTTAAGGGCAGCTAGGGGGAAACGATCCCTTACCCCATAGAGGGAGGACCATCAGAATAATGTCAGACCTTTCCACAGAAACCTGGCAAGCCAGAAAGGGCTGGCAAGACATATTCAGGAAGTTACATGACAAAAATATGCAACCAAGGATAATGTATCCAGCAAGGTTGACTTTCAGAATGGAAGGAGAAATAAAGAGCTTCCAGGACAGCCAAGGTCTAAAAGATTATGCAACCACCAAGCCAGCACTACAAGAAATACTAAGAGGGGTTCTTTAGAGGAGAAACGAACCCAAGAGCGACACAAAACAGAAATTTACAGAGGTAATCTATAGAAACATGAAGTTCACAGGCAACATGATGTCACTACAAATGTATCGATCAGTAATCACTCTCAATGTGAATGGCCTAAATGCTCCAATAAAAAGGCACAGGGTTGCAGACTGGATAAAACAACAGGACCCATCCATATGCTGTTTACAAGAGACTCATTTTGAATCTAAAGACACTTGCAGATTGAAAGTGAGGGGATGGAGGACCATCTTTCATGCTAATGGACCTCACAAGAAAGCTGGGGTAGCAATTCTCATATCAGACAGATTGGATTTTAATCTAAAGACTGTAGTCAGAGACACAGAAGGACACTACATCATTCTCAAAGGGTCTATACACCAAGAAGATCTAACAATTGTAAATATCTATGCCCCGCACATGGGAGCAGCCAACTACATAAACCAACTGTTAAGCAAAATAAAGAGTCATATTGATATGAATACATTAATTGTAGGAGATATTAACACACCACTCTCAGCAATGGACAGATCATCTAAACAGAAAATCAACAAAGAAACAAGAGCCTTGAATGACACATTGGACCAGATGGATCTCATAGATATATTCAGAACATGTCACCCTAAAACAGCAGAATACACATTCTTCTCGAGCGCACATGGAACTTTCTCCAGAATAGACCACATACTAGGTCACAAATCAGGGCTCAACCCAACCAATATCAGAAGATTGAAATTATTCCCTGCATATTCTATGATCACAATGCCATGAAACTGAACCCAACCACAATAAAAAGTTCAGAAGAAAATCAAACACTTGGAAGCTAAAGACTATCCTGCTCAAGAACCTGTGGATCAACCAGGAAATCAAAGAAGAACTGAAAACACTTCGTGGAAACCAATGAGAATGAAGATACATCGATCCAAAACCTATGGGATACAGCAAAGGCAGTCCTAAGGGGGAAATTCGTAGCCATCCAAGCCTCACTCAAAAAAATTGAAAAATCCCAAATACACCAACTCTCATTACACCTTAAAGAACTGGAAAATCAACAAAAAATTAAACCAACCCCCCCACACAAGACGGGAAATAATAAGGATTAGTGCAGAGATGAATGAATCAGAATGCAACGAAACTAGAAGCTGGTTCTTTGAAAGAATCAAGAAGATCAATAAACCATTGACCAAACTAATCCAAAAGAAAAGGGAGAAGACCCAAATTAATAAAATTATGAATGAAAGGGGAGAGATCACGACTAACACCAAGGAAATAGAAACAGTCATGAGAAATTACTATCAACAATTATATGCCAATAAGTTTAACAACCTAGAAGAGATGGATACATTCCTAGAAACCTATAAACTTCCAAGACTGAAACAGGAAGATATTGACGATTTAAATAGACCTATATCTAGTAATGAGATTGAAGCAGTGATCAAAAACCTCCCCAAAAACAAGAGTCCAGGACCAGACGGATTCCCTGGGGAATTCTACAAAACATTCAAAGAAGAAATAACACCTATTCTCCTGAAGCTCTTTCAAAAAAATAGAAACGGAAGGAAAACTTCCAGACTCTTTCTATGAAGCCAGCATCACTCTAATCCCCAAACCAGTCAAAGACCCCATCAAAAAGGAGAACTTCAGACCAATATCGCTGATGAATATGGATGCCAAGATTCTCAACAAGATCCTTGCCAACAGGATCCAACAATACATTAAAAAGATTATCCACCATGACCAGGTGGGTTTTATCCCAGGGATGCAAGGGTGGTTCAACACTCGCAAAACAATCAACGTGATAGAATAAATCAATAAGAGAAGAGAGAAGAACCATATGGTACACTCAATTGATGCAGAAAAGGCATTTGACAAAATAACAACATCCGTTCCTGATCAAAATTCTTCAAAGTACAGGGATAGAGGGAACATTTCTCAACCTCATAAAATCTATCTACGAAAAACTCCTAGCGAATATCATTCTCAACGGGGAAAAACCGACAGCCTTTCTTCTGAGATGAAGAATAAGACAGGGATGCCCACTCTCACCACTACTGTTCAATATAATGTTAGAAGTCCTAGCAATAGGGGCGCCTGGGTGGCTCAGTTCGTTAAGCGACTGCCTTCGGCTCAGGTCATGATCCTGGAGACCGGGGATCGAGTCCCACATCGGGCTCCCTGCTCGGCGGGAAGCCTGCTTCTCCCTCTCTCACTCCCCCTGCTTGTGTTCCCTCTCTGGCTGTGTTTCTCTCTGTCAAATAAATA
>PITA01027968.1:0-20102 GCA_004023965.1 Spilogale gracilis | reverse complement strand
AGGCACCTGCAGCCCAAGTGTCCAGGCCGATAATACCGAAGAGGAAAAAGAGCCCATAGGCCGTCAGAGGGGTGCCTTGGCCCCCCAAAATTTGCAGAGCCCCTGCTTTAAGACCACGCTCCAAAAAAAAAAAAAGAAAAAAAAAGCCTTTCTGGTGTTTAGCACATGGACCAGCTCAAACCTGGTGACTAAGTTCCCAATGACCCATGTTCATTCTTCAAACATAGACTCAAGTCCTGGGAAAGCCATTGAAGAAAAAGTCATCTCAGGGCTTCTAGTTTCCTGAAAAAATCTTAAATGGCACTTGCGTTCTATCCCAGCAAGTACCCAGGATGGCAAGAGTTGAGCTGGAATCCCCTGCCAGAGCCTCCCTCCGGCTTCTGCTGGTTTCCGTGTCTGAGATCACCATGGAGGACAGACACCAACCTCACTCCAGCTCACAACAGAAAGGAAGCCAGAAATCAGAGTCTCTGGAAGTCAGAATGCCTGAGACTGAGAGACTGGATTAAAATATTCAGTGAAAGGGCAACGCAACCCTTGATCTCAAGGTTGTGAGTTTAAACCCCATGTTGGGTTGGAAAGATTACTAAATATATATGTATATATTTTTTAAAAAATAGTTCCTGGGGCACCTGGGTGGCTCAGAGGGTTAAAGCTTCTGCCTTCAACTCAGGTCATGATCTCAGGGTCCTGGGATCGAGCCCCACATCGGGCTCTCTGCTCAGCAGGGAATCTGCGTCCTACTATTTCTCTGCCTGCCTCTCTGCCTACCTGTGATCTCTCTCTCCGTGTCAAATAAATAAAATCTTAAAAAAAAAAATAGTTCCATATAGCCAGCAGCATGAACTCCCTGCTAGAACATAGTAATTTTATTCCCACCATTTCCCACCCAGAGGAAACAAGGAAACTCATTTTTTCTGGACAAGAGGGACAAGGAAAGCCATTTTTCTTGGGAAGCTGTGGGGAGTGATGGGAAGAGAATGAACTTGGAGGCCAGAGCTGCATTTGACTTGGGGTCCTGGGAGAGTTAATAAACATTTCCGTGTCCGAGCCTCCTCATCTATAAAATAATGTTGACCTGCCAGATTCCTGGAGGATGATAGGAAGGCCCACCAATCTTGTGGTCTTTCCCTCTTTCATAATAAAATAGAGGAATTCTTCCCCAAGGAAGGCAGCAGGAAGTGTTTCCTCAAGAGAAGACTACAAAATTAATAAAATCATGTGCTTTTTAGTACAAAGCCAGTCTTTCTTCTCTTTCATTAACTTGAAATTCCCTATCAATGCAGCATGCTTCTCTCTTGCACCAGAAATCTTTCTGGTCTCCTTGTTTAGACTCAGTCAGAACTTAGGGAACAAGTGAGGACTTTAACACAGAGCAGAAATTCTCTAAAACAAGCCTGTTTTAAGCAGAGTTCTCCACTAGGCTTCAGAAACCTAGGGGAACAGGCTGCCCAGGAAGGAAACTGAGGCTCAGGGCTCCGAGTGCACTCAACAGCGGAGGGTTGGGGAGTCCCTGATTTCTTGATTGGCAACAGCAGAGCTCCCCTCCCCCATGCCCAGATTCAGGCACCACAGTTTTGCCAGGTTTTGATCCCTGTTGGCAAACCAGGATATGTTTTTAATCAGTCATTTATGAATTCAGTTTTCTTACTTTCCTTTCCAAGTACAAATTCACGGTAAAATACTTGAAAAGCCTTTCAGTTTCTTTTGGGTTGTTTATTTTTCAGTTCCCATTTGAATGAAAATAAGGTTCACCCATCCCAGTAATAGCTCACATCGGAGAGGGTTTTATGCGTTGCAGAGTGGTTTTGTGTTCAGAGCCTCTGCCGGACGTCTGAGTTGCTCTCGGCTCCGGTGTTTCTAACCTGGTTACGGGCTTTGTGAGCCACACAGCACGTTGGGTACCGCCAAACCTGACTCATCCTTCACATTGCATCCCCTTCCCAAGTGTCTCCCATGGTGCTGTTTTATCCGTAATACTTTTGCCAGCAAAATTCAACAGTCCCCTGGAACCCTGGCCTTTGGTGAGCTCATCTTTGACATACATTGCTTAGATACAAAGCTTGGCTACCCCATGGCCGCCAGAGTCTTCAGCCTCTATGTGAAGCAAGCCCCAGGTATATTCACAGGGACCTGGGAGATGGATCTGCCGTCCTCTGGAAACCAGCTCTTTCTGCTTTGGCCTTGGGCGACACTGGGCGGCTGGGCAGGAGAGGAGCTGTCAGGTGAGTTGTTTCTTCTCTTCCTGGCCTCATTGTACAGTTATTCCCTATGTTTCTCCCCCTCCCCCCCCTTTTTTTTACAAAAGGAGGAGCTTTAGTGAGATAGTCTATCCTACACAACTCACCTATTTGAAGTGTCCAATTCCATGCCTTGTAATATGTTCACAGAGCAGGGCAAACTGCTGTCAATTTTCGAACAGTTTCATCCCTGTTTCATCACTCCAGAAAAAAAACCCACACCCATCAGCCGCCACTCCCCTTTTCCTCCCAGCCCAGCCCCCCACCCCCACCCCTGCCCAACCCAGCAACCACTAATCTATTTCTGTCTGTCGATTTGTCTATTTTGGATATTCATAACAATGGACTCCTACCATATGTGGTCTTCTGTAACTGTCTTCTTTCACTTAGCATAGTGTTTTCATGGCTTATCCATATTATAGCACGGATCAATACTTAATTTCTTTTTATTGCTGAATTGTATTATATGGGGAGACCACATTTTTTTTAATCAATTCATCAGTTGATGGACATTGGGTTGTTTCCACTTTGGGGCTATTATGTATAACGTAGCTATGAACTTTCATGCACAGGTTTCCATGTGGACACCTTTTCCTTTCTCCTGGGTACCTACCCAGAAATAGAATTGCTGGATTATTTCCAACACTTGTAAGGATCATGCTACTCTTTCACCCTATTGCTCATTTAATTCTTTTCAGCCTTTCATTAAACAAGTATCCAGAAGTGTTTATGAGGTTATTAATTAGCAACAGTAACAATAAACTCCAACATTTCAATGTTATAACATTCTTAACATTTACTTCTCACTCACGTAACAGTTTAATACGGGAGCTCCTAGTTGGCAGCCGGCTTCCCCGTGCGGTCGCTCAGTGTCCCAGGCTCCTTGTATTTCGTGGCTCAAACATCGTTTCTGCTTCAAGCTAAAGAAAGGGTCAGGGGGCTGGAGAAGGCACATCTGCCTCTAAAAACCACTACTCCAGGGGCTGGGAGTGATATTGTCTCTGGGTGGGCAGCTGCTGCTTCTTAGAAACGGCTTTGTGATGTGACAGAAAGAGCATGAAATACTGAGAGTCAGCTACCAGACTGCTACACGGGGGTTCAGTAAAGGCTGTTTGCTGGCAGCCAGAGAGCACAGGGCAAAAGATTTGAATCAGGATCTCAACAAGATCAAGAAATGAGATTCCTCTCCCTCTCTCTGCCCGTCTCGTCTTCTTAGAAGGGAGTTATGCCTGTGTAAAATGAGAGACTGAAATGGGAGCAGGAGTTGTTAAACGCAGGAAGGAGAGTGGTGGTTAGCTCTGGCTAGCTGAGATGAATGCACCCCGTATGGATAGGTCAGCCATGAACTTTTACGCACCTGGCATTCATTTAAATGGTCTTCCTCCGGGAACACTATAGACCTCTCTGTCTTCTGGTAGGACTGTTCAGGGAGGGGTTGCTCTGCCTCTGACCTCGGGATGAATCACTGACCCAAAATAGCCCAGATCAACCCTCCTCCGTGGAATTGGAAATTTCAGCTATGTGATACAAAAATGACACCCCCTGAGGATGGGGTCCAGGGGTGGTATTGTGCCTTCTTTTCTTCTCCTTGGATTCCTGAATGGCGCTGGGTTCCCAGTGTTTGGGGAGCCTTGAGTGTTAGCTCTGATTCTCTCATTTGCTCCACAGCCTTAAATAATAATCCTTGTTAACTAAATCAGAGTTGTTTCTTGTCACTGGCAACAAAGAATCCCAACCAATGTTCAACCCGAGAGCAGAAATCCAAGGCTCATTCCAACATCCTTACAGCCTTCTGCATTCAAGTCCTATTGATTCTGTGTCGTACCGAGGGCTCAGATCTGTCTCCTTGCAGAGAGAACCTTCACGGCGATGCTGGGGTTCTCACCATTGCCTGCTCGAACTTCACAAGATCCCTTAACAACTACCTTCCTGCCCCTACGGAAACTTTTCTGGCATGCAAGTAAGGGTTGAAAAAATGACAATGCCACCATCAATACAGTGAAATTATGTATTCATATATTACTAGTAGGGTTGTAATTTTTATAACCTCTCTGAAAGGCAGTTTGGCCACATGGATCGAGAGCCATTTGAAAAAATAGTACATCCTCTGATCCAACACTTTGACTTGCAAGAATCTTTTTCCTAAAGAACCAATCAGAGAGAGATAGATGTATGCATGACAGTGTTCTCTAGATCATCCATTCATCCATTTATTCAACCAAAATATTAAATGTCCTTTATATGCCAGGCACTACTAGTATTACTTTTAATAACAAAATATTGGGGCAATAAAAGAACTGTCCAGTTAGCGGAAATCAGTTACAGGTGTAAGATAGAATACTATGTAACCATAAAATAACTTTATATTTATTTATATATTTAAATAAAATAAATTTAGTTATGGTTGAATAAGAGAATACTGTCTAATCATGTAGCATAATCACGTGGGGAAACTCACATTAAAGGAAAAAACCAGTTCCAAAATAGCATATAAAGTCTAATCTCAAGTTTGAAGAGATACACACACACACACACACACACACACACACACACACACACACACATGAGTACCCACCAAAATGTTAACAATAGCTATTTCTACAAAGTGAGATTATGAGTGATTTTTATTGTTTTGTCCATGTTCTTATGTGTATCCAATTACTAACAATAAACAGGGAAAATCACTTCAAAAATTACTTTAAAAGCAGTAAGCAAATATGATCAGGCTCTCATTCTATATAAATACCAATCACCAGTTCTTGTCCTGTTGAGTAAATGCTGCAGAATTAGATCCTCCAAAGTCTGCAAGCCCCCCCCACCCCAACCTGTCCCATCCCACCTCACCCATCACTGAAGAGCACACCGTGACCTTTCACACCTCGGGCCTTCTTCACATCCCCACCCATCCGTCCCTCTTCCTTCATTGCCTCTGTGTCTTTGTGGACTCAACAGACACCTCCCGGGGGCCGTCGCTATACCAGCCTCTGTCCTCAGCAGTAAGAATACAGTGGTGAAGGGGCGCCTGGGTGGCTCAGTCAGTTAAGCATCCAATTGTTCATTTTGGCTAAGGCCATGTTCTCTGGGTTGTGAGATCAGGCCCCACGTCAGGCTCTGTCCTCAGCAAGGCGTCTGCTTGCGATTTTCTCTCTCCCTCCCTCTCCCTCTGCCCGTCCCCTGCTAACATGCTCTCTCTCTCTCTCTCAAATAAATAAATGAAATCTTAAAAAAAAAAAAAAGACTAAAATCAAGGTGTCCGCAGGACTGGTTCCTGCTGGGGGCTCCGGGCAGGAGTCCGTCTCCCTGCCGTTTTAAGCACTAGTGGCGATGGTCGCCTCCCATGTTCTAGTTGTTTCCTCCCTTTCCAAAGCCAGCTTGGAGGCATCCTCTCGTGTCTTTGAATATCTGTGTATCTGTGTCCATCCGACCAGGACCCTAATGACTGCATCAGGCACACTCAGGTAATCCAAGTTCATCTCCCCATCTCAAGATGCGTAACTGAATCACATCAGCGAAGTCCATTCTGCTGTATGAACTAAATAGTCACAGCTTCCAAGGATTAGAAAGTGAACATTTTGGGGACACCAGGACTCAGCCTACCACATGCGGTGTGTCTTATGGGTTGAATGCTCTGGAAAACAATAAACAAACAGGAAAATAAAAGGCTGAAAGTGCCATGGGGGAAAGATAATGAGTTTGCTCTTTGGAGGGGGAGTCAGGTACAGTCTCACTGATCAGGTGTCATTCAAGCTCAGATCTTACCACACTCGGCATTCCTGTGGTTGTCCTGGCAAAAAAAAAAAAAAAAAAAAAGAAGAAAGAAAGAAAAAAAGAAAAAGAAAACAAACAAACAAACAAACAAAACATTCACTTTCCAAGAATTCATCCAAGGATCCCTCCTCTGGTGAGCCTGACACCATCGACCACCTTCCCAGTGGAGTAGTGTGGCCAAGAGCGTTCCCATAGATCCCACTCTCATAACCCTTGGCGCCCTGGGTGACCATGTTTGTGTACAGATGGCCTTTCCCTAAGAGCTTACGACCCTCTATAGGGCAGAGTCAATGTACTGTGACTGTGGCCCCCCCTCCATTCAGCACAACACAGGCATGGATGTCCACTAAATGGTTGTGGAGCATGGGAAGAAACAAGAGAGAACTCAACTTAGAGTTGAATGTGATCCCCAATTCTGCCGCCCCACCCCTAGCTAATGGGCAAGTTATGATACCTCCCCACCACTTTCTTCCCATCTGTGAAAGAGATGACAACATCACCTGCCTTCTAGGATGAGTCTGGGAAGCCATGTAAAACTTCTAGCGATTGGCCTGAAGGAGTTCCATTGAATTTAGAAATCAGTGTTGTCACAGAGGCGAAGAGCAGCCAATAGAAAAGCATATTTTGGGATGCCTGGGTGGCTCAGTTGGTTAAGCGACTGCCTTCGGCTCAGGTCATGATCCCGGAGACCTGGGATCGAGTCCCACATCGGGCTCCCTGCTCGGCAGGAAGCCTGCTTCTCCCTCTCTCACTCCCCCTGCTTGTGTTCCCTCTCTGGCTGTGTTTCTCTCTGTCAAATAAATAAAATCTTAAAAAAAAAAAAGTTTAGAAAAGCATATTTTGACAACCTGCGAACAGTCGCTTGAACTTTAAATTGAGGCTCTAAGCTGAGCAAAGACACTTCCCACCCTGGCCTTCGCCTCTGGCCTGTTATCTGCAGGAACCTGGTCTCATGTTGTCTCCCCCACGGGGTCTAGAACATATCTGTTCAGCCCAGGAAGTATGGAGAGTGCTCCAGGAACCGGGCTAGGTGTTGCGGGTACACAGCTGTCCGGTGAGACCCACTTCCTGGCCCACAAACAGGACATGTACTAAATAGCATGGAAGGGCCAGGCTCTGAGGCTGGGGAGACTCCCGCAGCAGGAAGGCCCTGAGTTTTGAGCAGGATGGGGATGTTATTTACCTGCCAAAACACCTCGGCTGGAACTCCTGCATCTCCAGCTTTGGTGCAATTTTGAGAAAAGACAGGACTTTCTTAAGACACTCTGTATTTTTCCATGCAGGCTTCTGTTGACAGCAATACCACTTCACATCTATGAAATTGCTAATGCACAATTCTGTTCTAATGCATCGTAAGGCATTTTATGACATCCGTGCAGTGCTGTTAAAGAACATGCTTACAACTGGGAGAATAAACAAGCCAGGAAGAGAACGGCACGGGATCTCCAGAAATTTCCATTTTCTCCTCACTTAGGGCTGTTAACCAGCATGCTGGCAGTTCCCTGACTCCAAGATGCTATCGGTGGGCCCCCCTGAAGTTCTCTCTGGGCTCTGAGATGGAGGTTGGCAGAATGCCGAGCTTCTCTGCCCTTCCACAAGGTAAGGGGCTGCAGGGTGCCTCCTGCTTCCCTCCCTGGGCAAAGGTGACATGAGAGAGCCTTCTCTGACTGCCTTTGCATGCATGGATGTGTCCTCTTGGGTCGCTGTGTTCCAGGGTCATCGTGTCATTGGCACTCCTCTCCCAGCCGGCCGGCTGAAGGCCACTGACAGAGCTGAGGCACACACAGCCTGCCCTTTGCAGTGGAGGTGACCTCAGTGGCTCTCCAACCCATGCACTGGTCCAGCGGCCGTGGCAATGAAGTTGGATCCTGGGGACACTGACAGACCCACATACTGGGACATCCCTGGTCCTGCCCAGATCATGCTGGGGCTCCCTCTCCACCTGCCTGATGCACATGAGCTCAGATTTGTGCCTTACTTGCTATCCTCTGTCTCCTTTGCCTGGAATAAGCGGCTTCTCTGTGATACTGCTTAGATTTTCTTTCTTGCCCGTGGGTACAGCCCCTGGCTGGAGTTCAAGAACGAAGGGAAAAGGGCAAATGGCCCTAGGGCCTGCAAGGACCAATCTGGCTATTTTGAAATTTAAATTTGGTTTTAAGTCATAAAAGGACTATAAAAACCTTACACTAAATAAGGAAAACTATCCCATTCCGGGGCCTAATCCCAGCCCCGTTCTGCTCGGCTTCTCTCCCTCATTACACTTGTATAATACAGTATGGTTTCTACTGAGTCTTCCCTTCCTGTTTTTACACTTATTCTTGCTTCACTGACTTTATTATCGGCAGAATTTTGCAGCATTTTTTTTAACACAGCCATAAATACTATTCAATTCAACAAATGCATACAAATGGTTTCCATTAGAATTTTAATCTACTCTCAAAATGAAAGAAAAGCTTAATATAAATCTTTTTAAATTACCAGAACATAAATTCAGACAGGGACAGCTCCACCTAGACTACCCACGAGGGGTCACATCCTGCTGTCCTCACTCATAAATTAATTGAGGTCTCTCGCCACCATAAACGAACAGCGCATCCCAGAAAGATCATATCTGTCAAGATCGCAGATTGGTTTCCCTCCGACTTTGTAAAAGTCACAGCTTACAATACCTTCATTATGCCGACGAGAATGGCTGTCTCCCCAACTGGAAAGAAATAGGTGTTTTGTTTTGTTGGACCAAGATTTACAGAAAGCAATTTCCCTCCATGCAGGAGATATGACAAACCTGCTGGAAAAAAAAAATGTCATTTCACAACTTCTTCCATTCCATCACCTTTTTTACTGCTTGGCATAGATTCTTTCCCCTATGCGAGCAGGCTGGTGACATTTAATGGCTAAGTGAGGTAGTCCCCGGCGAGTGGAGGCACCTTTCGGAGGGGCTGAGTCACAGAGCAGGTGCTCCCTCCTGTGTCCCCTCCCAGAGGCTGTCTGGAGATGTCCTAGCTCCCAGCCTCCACCAGCGCCCTTGGAGCCCACAGGCCAACTTGAACTTGAGAACTCGCATAAGTCTCAGAGGCTTTTGCAACCCCCGAAGCTGGTTCAGTTTTCCTCCTGTTGGCTGAGCAGAAGAACCACAGCACAGCCCTCTGTCCTTGGCCACGGACAGCCTGCTCTCTCAGGAGGACACCTGAAGGGCAGAGATTGGACTTAGGATTTTTTTTCCATTTCCTCGTGTCATAACCTAATGCTGTTGGAGCAGAGCTTCCGAGTACTAAATTGCCTCTTAGCCACCGGGAAGGGGGTGGCGTGATCCGTGGAGAAAATGTATGATGGCTGGCACTCCTCCCACGGGGGAGAAAGGGCAAGATGAGCTTGGAGACCGGGGGTCAGCAAACCTCAGGAGACGTCACTTTTTAGAGCCACTTCACTCTCCTTGAGTCAAGTGCCACTGTCCTGGACTCCTGACCCCCAGCAGCCCCACTGCAAGCCTGCCACCGCCTGTTCTCTGGGCCGTGGCTGGAGACAAGGCCGAGAAAGTCTACGTAAAGTGCTTTGGGTTTGGAGAGCTTCTCTGCAGTTCAGGTACCAGAGAGAAAGCAAAGGCAAAATTAAATCTCTCCTGCCAGGGAGGATGGCCCTGACCTTGGGCAGGGATCTTGCTGCAGAGAAGGCTTCCTACCCGGTCAGATACTTAGCTGCCCCAGACAGGGAGGGCCCGGCCACTGAACGGCTTAGTGGGGCATCATCTCCACGGGCTGGTGAGGTTTTTGCAACTCTTTCTACAAATGATGCTCTCTATCCACACAAAGTGGCATAATAGCCTCTTCGCTTTACTGAGTGGTGCTGGCTGTTCAAGTGCTCATTTCTTGATTCTTAGCCCATTTGCTTTCCATTAGCAGTAATTCCAAGCCTGCAAAACTCCAATTACTAAGTGATAATAGAAATGCAGCTTTGCCTGGAATTCTCTGGAGCGTGGGGTCCAGAGCCGGCCCGGGTTCCGAGCACAGCCCTGTGATGATCATACAGTTGTCGCGAGAGTGAGACATCTGGTCAAGCCCTGGGGGGTAGGCCCCGGGGCGGGAGGTGGGGGGGCAGTGCAGAGCAGGTGTCTGCCCCGCAGGGTCCAAGGAAGCTGAGCGAAATGAGAAAGGTGCCCTTGACCCAGTCCAAGGCACTCAGGTGGAGAAGAAGTGGCATCTGGAGGAACTGAAGTATGAAGCAGGATGGGGAAGGTGTGTTTCTTTTAATTCTCAATTTGGGGGCAGGGATGTTCTCGAGTTGGAGGCACAGATGCCTGGGGAGTGAGTGTGGGGAAAGATGCGAGTAAAGTCAGGTGGGGCAGCTCAGAACTTTACCCAAGTTGAGGAGAAACTTCATCCGTGGCCCCTGGGGACCGCACGGGGAGAGGGGTGGCCGGTTTTGGTTTTGTTCTTTATTGTGTTAAAACACACAACGTGGAAAAGTTAGCATCTTAGTCATTTCTGAGTGTGCAATTGAGCAGTCCATTGATGTTACTGAATCCAATCTCCAGAACTTTTCATCTTGCAAGACCGAAATTCTGTATCTACTGAACAGCGGCTCGTTCTCCCCGCCCCTCGGTTCCTGGTAATCACTTTCTACTTTCCATCTCTCTGACTTTTAACTACCCTAGCTAGCTTGTATAAAGGCAACCACACAGTATTCCTTTAGTGACTGGCTTACTTCACACAGCAAGATACTCTAAGGTTCATCCGTGGTAACATGTATCAGGATTTCCTTCCTTTTTAGGGCTGATTAATGGTCCACTATACATATAGTCTGCATTTTGTTTCTTTATTGATGGACTCTTGGGCTGCTTTCATTTCTTGACTATTGTGGCTACACAGGGCTCTCTTTAGAGAGGACACAAGTCACATATTCTAGGAGCACTCAGGTGCCCATCTGCCCCATTTGGCTCCTTCTAAAAAACTGACCACTTTCAGGGGTGCCTGGGTGGCTCAGTCGGTTAAGCGGTTGCCTCCGGCTCAGGTCATGATCCCAGAGACTTGGGATCGAGCCCCACATCGGGCTCCCTGCTCGGCGGGAAGCCTGCTTCTCCCTCTCTCATTCCCCCTGCTTGTGTTCCCTCTCTGGCTGTGTTTTGCTCTTTCAAATAAATAAAATCTTTTAAAAAAAACCCAAAAAACTGACCACTTTTTTCTGCTAAGATTTCCTGCCCTTAGTACCAAGCTCCCTACACCGTGATCAGCGCTGTTCTTCTTAACTTCTTACTTTCCTCTGCTCCTTTCCCTCCAAATGTTCCCATGTTCCCCCTCCTTCTGGCTTTCTAGAATAATTATCTTTTTTTCCATTTCTTCCTCAACCTTAAAACTACTCACTGTCCCTACTTTGTTTTACTATCAAGCCCTTCTGCTGAATTTCCTCAAATACTAGCCTTGCCTCTCCCCAGTTTTTCTTCAAATGTTCTCACTGCAAGATATTTCGATATCTTCTAAATACACTAGAAATGTAGTGGTGTCTAACTTTCATCTATCTCATACCCAAGGACAAACAGATCCCAACAGACAGACAGATGGTAGAATTTCTGGTGCTCCTGGTATTTATTTTGGTCACTTGGGGTTTTTTTTATTCAGACACAAAAAAGGGGGATACACCTATCCCTCTTGGAAAACTCATAATTCATTGCCACTGACATCCTGCAAAAACACGGAGGCCTTCTCACCTGAGCAAATTTTATCCTAACCGTGTGTCCTCCCTAACAAAGAACAGTAGCAAAGAAAGTGAGGAGACTCTGCTCTTTTTCACTGGCCTCTCAATTCTCTGCCCCACACCCCCAGAAATTCTCCTATTATTAATATCTTGCATTAGTGTGGCACATTTGTTATAGTCGGTGATCCAATATTGATACATGATTATGAACTGAAGCCTATGTTTTACTTTAGAGCTCACTCCTTGTTGTACATTTCGTGTGTTTTGACATAATGACATGTAGCCTATAGTATTATGCGGAATTCTTCCACTGCCCTAAAGATCCCCTGGGCTCCTCCTATTCACCCCTCCTGAACCCCTAGCAGCGGCCATATTTAAAATCACTTTGGACCAGTTTTCATGAGACTTGCTGCTGATAGTATCTGATTTGTTTGCCCTCACGTGTCCTTGCTTAAATCCAAAGGAAGGGATGGGGCATTGATAGGACAGAGTAAACTCTAGTTCTCCTGCCCAGGTTTCTGCCTGAGAGGCCACACACCAGGAGACTAGAGCAGAAAGCTGACCTACAAATCCTTTCTTCTGTGTCATTGAGAAAAAACTGTTCATTGCAGAATAAGAGGGGGGTATGTATTCTACTGACACACCATTCCAAAACAATGTAATGAAATAAAATGTTTGTTACATGGAAAATGGCTGTATTTATGTTATCAGATGATCAGAATTCTTTTTTTCTCCATACAGTCCTCAGTTGTGATCAGCTCTCCCCAGGCCTTCCTGGGACGGGCTCCCGAGTCCACGCCCTTCTGGTTTCCTTCCTCTGAGCAGCAGCTCCTGGGCACACTGCGAGGTGTCTCTATCCTGCTGTCTGAGGACCAGTCCCAGCGCTGGGCCCCACGGAGTACAGGTTATACCCTGCCCCTTCCCAGTCCCGGCAATCATGTCACCTGCCTGATAACAGCCCCTGGAGAAGAGGAAGACTTGCTCGGGCAGCTCCCCTCTCCAGGCCCTGCCCTAGTGGCTGGGGCCCCGTCCCCTGTGGACAAACCTCTCCCCAACGCCCATTTAGATGGCCCGCTCCCAGGTGTCCCTCGCTGGCTCCCCTGGGCCTCCAGTCATCCTCACTCCGCACTTGTCCTCTTGCTGGCCCACAGTGTCCTGGACATTCAATGGCTCTCCCTCCTGTCTGTCACTCCTGGGCCCAATTACTGGGAGTCCTTCCTCACTACTTGACTCTGACTCTTTTGACCCTATCTCCAAAGCTCTAACTGACCTGTTACCCCCCCCCCCCCAAGCTGTCTCACTCCAGGACAGGATGCCAGGCCAGAACATCAGTCTGCCTGCTGTCACTGACCCCGACCACAGTGAGCCCTCCTCCATGATAAGAAAGCTGCTGAGGAAAGCAGCAGGGGCGTCATTCCTAGAGAATGGGTGCTCCCAGGAGCTGTACAAAGGCGTGCCTCGGGGCGGTGTCAAGCGATCACAAATCCTCTCTGGGAAGTGCCTTGTGTAGGGCAAGGGCAACCATTTACAGCACCCCTGCCGCTGTGACTGTTCCCCTCCGCCCTCAGAGACAGAAAAGAGAGTTTGCCTGAACTGCAGGGAGAGTTTCTGACCAACCCTTCCAGAGATAAGTTCATCCCTTCCCTGGATTAGTCATTTAATACCTATTTATTCAGGGGTACCTGGGTGGCCCGTCAGTTAAGCATCTGCCTTGGGCTCAGGTCATGATCCCAGGGTCTTGGGATCAAGTCCTACATCAGGCTCCTTGCTTAGTGGGGAGCCTGCTTCTCCCTCTCCCCCTGCTTGTGTTCTCTTGATCTCTGACAAATAAATAAAATCTGTTTTTTAAAAAAGCAAAAACCCTTTTTATTCAGAACTGCTCCCTACCCAGGCCCTGTTCTAGACACTGGGGAGTCAACAGAGAAGAAGAGAGACTTGGCTCCTGCCAACAGTCAGATGGAAGACAATTGGGTGCTCTTGTAAAAACTGGGGTGTGGGGCTGCTGGGAGGGCAGGGAGGCAGGGTAGGCATCTTGGAGGAGGAGGACCGAAGCTAAGGGTTGGAGTTGAGAAGGGCGGCGGGACTGGGCAGGGGTGGGGGGATGGGGCTTCCTTGCAAGAAGGAGAACTACCAAGTGCAGCAGCCTTGACGTGGAAGGGAAGACTCAAGAAACAAACAGCACAGCCTGAGCATGGAAAACAGGGTAGAGGGGAGGCTGAACACACAGACACGGTAAAATCTTAAAAAAAAAAGGAAAGCCCCAGAGTGGATCTCTCGTCCCTGCTTCAGGGGCAGCGCCAGCTTCATGGCACCATACTTAATCCAGTCCCCACCCCCCACCCCCGGGGCCCTGGCCTCCAAGTTGGGAAAGGTGTCTTCTCCTTCTGTTTGTTTGTTTGTTTGTTTGTTAAGATTTTATTTATTTATTTGACACACAGAGAGAGAGATCACAGCTAGGCAGAGAGGCAGGCAGAGAGGGGAGGAAGCGGGCTCCCCGCCAAGCAGAGAGCCGATGTGGGCCTCCATCCCAGGACCCTGAGATCACGACCTGAGCAGAAAGCAGAGCCAGGTCTGAGCCACCCAGGCGCCCTCTCCTTCTGGTTCTGGTTCTCACGCTGTTGAAGCACCGAAAAGCCCCTTAACTGCACACCCCTTTCTCGCAAAGAAAAAGAGCAAGACCAGAGGCTTGTAAACTCTCTTATCCTCCCTCGACAACTGTGCCCCACCGCTCAGTCCCCAGCGCGGATCCAGACTCGAACTAGCAGACAGCGCTCTGTCCAGGTGCCCTGCTTGCATTTCCAGAGCCTTGGATCTTCCCTGCAAACCTGCTGCCATTCCTGAGAGGGTGGAACCCTGCCAAGCGTCATCCAGGGACACTAACAACTCACTTGGCCGGGAGCAATGTCACCATCGCGTCCCAGAGAGGACAGGCAGGAGAAGAGAGCGAACAGGCAGGAAGCCCACTCCCAGACAATGAGCCTCTTAAGAGTCCTGACTGAGTAGGCCTGGAAATTGAAACATCATCCCAGTTCAGCGGAGTGACTGCACTAAAGCAAGTTGGCACAACATGAGACAGCAGGTGACACGGCTGCCCGCGCCGAGGTTCCAGCTGGCTTCCTAACTGGGCCAGAGCACCTCGAGTGTTCCGAAGCCCTGAGTCCACGGCCACGGCCACCGGAGGCTGAAATAACTAAACCTTTACTCAATTAAACTGAGCTTCCAAAGCAGCGTGCTGCTCCTCCCTGAAGGGGCCAAGGCCTGTCTGGCCTGGAGACCCACATTCTGGAGCTCGAGCCCAGGCCTCCACCTGCTTGGCCTGGGCACTCTGCACCTCCCTGCTCACATCTGAGCAGAGGAGGAGCTTAACCGAGTGTTTTGAGATGAAGGAGGCATGCTCCGCAGTGAGTCCATGCTTAGCCCTAGCCCTCAGTACGAATGCGCCGTGCCACTCTGAAATCGGGGTGCCACTGCTGTTTGATAAAGAACCCTACACCGGGGATCGAGGGGATGCACCTGTCCCAGGGAGCCTCAAGTATCTCTTTCCTCCTTGCTGCAAGCCGGAGCTGCATTTCCAAACTCAGCTCCTGCTTCCTCCCACTTTTAAAGATAGTAGTAGTTGTTTCATCAAAATATGCCCCGGGCAGACCGAGGTGCATTCTACACCCCCCCCACACACACACACACAAGCCGCACAGCACAGGGCTGGAGTCGTGCGCATGCGTATTCCTACCAGTCACTTTTCCCACTGGGGACCACACCTTCCTCCCACCTGCCCTGGGTGGGACTTGGCATCAGCCTGCTTCGCTCAGCATCCCGGCGATATGGTACTGGGAGGTGAGCAGACACGGAGGGAGTCGTGGGCGTCAGTCTGTGAAATAGGTGGCGGCGGGGCGAGGGGGGGGCGGGGACGCTAAAGGAGGGGTGCACTGTGCCATCGAGGGGGGGCGGGGACGGTAAAGGAGGTGCACTTTGCCTTCCCCAGCCCTTCCCCTTCCCTCTCAGAAGCCAGCGCTGCGAGCCTGGGGAGCACTCCCTCATCTTCCTGCTCCTCTCCGTTACTGGCTCCTCCAATAGGAGGAGGGAATCAAGGTCACAAAGCTTGCCGAGAACTCGCTCACAGTATGGAGTTTCTTCTAAGTAATACTTTTCTGATTCATTTCATTAAGAAATTAAATAGTTGATCCATTTGAACTCTCATTAATAGATATTAAATGTTGCTTGTTATCAAAATGCTAATAAATCATTAGGTTTTTAAAAAATTAACCACCAAATGGCTAACAAATTAAATTTGAATAATTAAGTCTGATATTCCTAGAGAGGGATCACAGGGGGTGGTACATTACAGAACCTGTTTTTTTATTTTGTTTGGTTTTAAACAAAAGGAGCCCGTGCTGACTGCTGGCTCCTGGCTCCCTGGCCCCCTTCCAGAAGGCGGTGAGCATCTGTGAGGCAGCTGCCTGGGCGGGGGCTGCAGTTTGGAGGTTGGCCCAGCTACCTGAGCTGGGGGGCTGCGGCCATGACCTCCGCCTCATTAGTCCTCAGTCTAACCAGCTGCGCTAATCAGCGCCAACACGTGTTGTTCAAGTGTTGATGGCTCTGTTGCTTATCGCCTGGCCTTGGGCTGTCAGCTCTAACTCCCCCTCGGAAGATGGCCAATCAGCCTCATCTGGAGTTAGAAAAACTATTGTCCCCACTCAGTGAAAAGGAAGCAGGAAAGAAGGCCTCCGTAGAGGGCCCCAGTTTTCATCAGAACTTAGAGCCCACCTTTCCCGCAGCCAGTCTGAACTGTGGCAGAACCCTCCGTCGTCTTGAAATACAGTGCTCTTACTAGATTCAATGCACTGTCTTTTATTAACATTTGAACACAGGGGCATTAAATAAGAAGAGAGTGTGATATTCTAATTTGCAAAACCATAATGGACTGTTTCATTGGTTGAGCAGCAAACTGAGCTAGCCTGGTGTATATCAAGGTTTGGTCTTTTTTTTTTTTTTCTTCTCTTAAAGTGAAGATATCAATCAGACCCTGCATATCCACTATGATATTAGAGGAGATAAAATTACAAGGGAAGGGGCGCGTGGGTGGCTCGGTTGGTTAAGCGGCTGCCTTCAGTCCCACATTGGGCTCCCTGCTCGGCGGGAAGCCTGCTTCTCCCTCTCTCACTCCCCCTGCCTGTGTTCCCTCTCTGGCTGTGTTTCTCTCTGTCAAATAAATAAAATCTTTAAAAAAAAATTACAAGTGAAGGGAGGAAGGATCAATTCTTAAAAATAAATAAATAAATAAATCTCAGGCCATGTCACCAGGCCAAGAAATGCATAAATACAAAGGGGCCAAGCTGACAGCGAACAGAAAGTTCTAAGTGCCCATCAGGCTGACAACATTTTCTTGGAGGGCAGTGGTTCTCAAAACATAGTTCCACAGGCTCTCTCAGGGGTTCTACATCGTTGCAACTATTTTCATTCCACTACTGAAATGAAATGTGATTTGCCGTTTTTACTGTGTTCCTATTTGCATGGATGAGACAGCAGTGGTGGGGAAAATGCTGCTGAATCAAGGCAGGGCACCATCCTGTGTTCCTACGGTTCACCACTACACACTGGGGGCCGACAAGAAGAAAGGAAGGAGAAAAGAAAGGCCCAGTTTCACTTGAGAATGTCCTTAGCGAAGCCTGAAAAAGGTAATATTTGTACTAAATCTTAACCCTTTGAGTCTTTCTAACATTCCCTGGATAAGATGGGGAGTAGGCACAAAGCACCTGTAGTGATCAGTGATTGTCTCCAGGAAAAGCACGTGTTCCGTTGTTTGAGTTACAAACTGAATTAGCCTCTTGGCTCATGGAATGTGTTTACCAGAAAGACTGGCAGACCATGGTTACTTAGGTTTGCCTCTATGACAAATGTTTTCTTGGAAATGAACAAAGTAAACCTATTACTTCAAGGGAAATGAAATGATAAAACTCAAGCTTTGAGGATAAAATGAAATTAGACTTTTGGAAAATTTGTTACCTGGCACTCACTTTGAGCTTGACAGTTTCCCAATACTTAAAAAGACTTTTCTAATGAGATCAGCTCTGATATTAATATAAACGTGATTTGGGGATATGGTATAATGAAATATGTTAACATTTGGAAGATCTCCCTAACTCAGTGAACCAGCATCTTCCAAATGACCAATGTTAGATCATGCATCAGTAAAATATCAGTTCAATGTATAAGACAGACCACTGGATTTTAGTGTCAGATAATCAGAAATGATCACTAATATGGTTTCAGATTTCACATAGCAACTCATCTTAAGGAAAGTACTATTTATCAAACTGTGGTGTGGTTATCAGAGAATACTTACAGGATACCTGGGTGGCTCAGTCAGTTAAGTGTTTGCCTTCGGCTCAGGTCATGATTTTAGGGTCCTGGGATTGAACCCTGCATCGGGCTCTCTGCTCAGTGGCGAGTCTGCTTCTCCCTCTCCCTTTCCCTCTGTGATCTCTCTTACTCTCTCTCAAAAAAATAAATAAGATCTTAAAAAAAAAAAAAATTTACAATTTTCTGAAAAGGCTATTAAAATACTCCTCCCTTTTCCAGCTCTGTATCTGTGAGTAGCCAGATTTTCTTCACACACTTCAGCTAAAATATCACCAGACAGACAGCAAGAACTCACAGAAATGAGAATCTGTTTTCTGTTAAACCTCATTTAAAAAGAGTTGTAACACAATGCTGCTCTTTTCCCTAAATATCACTTATTGTTTTGGAAAATAGTTATTTTTCAAGGTATTTGTGTTAACATACAAAGGGTTTGTTATTGTTATTTAAAATAAAACATTTTTAAAACTCATTTTAATCTCTAACATGGTACATATCAATAGCTATAACCCACATAAAAGTGCTTTTGGGCCAAATTTTTTTTTTTTTTAACAAGAAATATTCTGATTTTCCTCCCTTCTGATGAGAACTCTTGGGATTTACTCTCTTAGCAACTTTCCTACATATCAGACAGCAGTGTTACCTGTAGTCGGGCTGTGCGTTATATCCCCAGCACTTATTTATCTTGCCCAATAGTTGGTTTCTTTTTTTTGTTTGTTTTTAATCTGGTCCAATAAAGGGAGTGGAAAAGGCCTTTTAAGAGTGGAAAGGGGCCTCGAGACCAAAAAGTTTGAAAACTGCTGCTTCTAAGGAACCTTAGTGAAAGCCAGCGGGAGGAAAGGGTTCTCTTAAGATAAGCAGTGCCACTGTGGAAACGTTCCAGGTCAAAGAAGCTAAAGCGACAGGACAACTGAATGCAATTCCACCTCAAGACTGGATCCGCACGTACTTCCGTGCTGTAAAAAAAATTTTTTAAGCCAACTGACGAAATTGTAATGTGAATGGTAAATTATGGTAACAATGTTAAGTTTACTGACGTCAATAAATATGCTGTGGTTATAGACGAAGATATCCCCATTCTTAAAAAAGACACAGTATTTAGGGCACAAATTCCATTATATAACTTGCCTTCAAATGGTGTATGTGCATGCATGTGCACACACGGGTGCACCTGTGTTTTTTTACAGTTCTCCCCAACTAAGAAATGAATTTTTTTACACGGGAGTTTTGAAAGTCAGCACCAGGGTCCACAAAATTCCCATGAAGCCGATACCACTCTGCAACTCAACAAATATTTTAACACCTAAAGTGTGAAAAATGGCGACGTGAATTGCGTCATGTGAAATGCAATTTCCCAAGTAAGGTGTATATTGCGGTGAACGTCATGATTGACAGCCACTACTATGCCCCTTCTCCCTTGCAGCCTCCTCTATAGACATTGGAACACCAACCACCAGCCTCCCCTTGCCAGGGAGGGTAGCCACGTGACCCGTGCGTGACCAATGAGACCGCAGCAAGTGCATGCTGAGGCTTCTGGGAGCATCTCTGCTTCCCTGCTAAAAGGAGCCGCCCGCCCCACCCAACCCACCCAACCCCAGCCCACCCCACCCCCACCCGCTATTGTTCTCACGTTGAACAGAGACTGCAGTAGCTTGTTAAACCGGAAGACATAATGCTAAGGATAGCCATGTGAAAATTAAAAAGAAACCAGGTCTTTGCTGAGTGGCTGAACCAACTCCAAATGTTTACCTCTGCTATTTCTTATTATGTGAGGAAAATATATACTATTTGTTTAAGCCACTGAGAGGTGCCTGTTCCTTACTGCTGCGCCTATCACGATGCCTGCTTATTCTGGAGAAAATGGGGAAGAGGCAGGGGGATAAATACGAAGGGCTGCATACCAAGCACCGCTGTGCGGAGAGAGCAATCCCATAACAAAAGGCCCATTAAAAACGTGGGCCAAATGGCGTTTGTTTTTTTTTTAAAGATTTTATTTATTTATTTGACACAGAGAGAGATCACAAGTAGGCAGAGAGGCAGGCAGAGAGG
>PITA01027967.1:0-20133 GCA_004023965.1 Spilogale gracilis | reverse complement strand
AACTTCCTCTTCTTTTATTAATACATTTGCACAGCCATCCAAGAGATTTTGAGCCCTGATCTTAACATGAGACACTGGGCAGCATACCCAGGGGGAGGGGGGTGGGGAAGGCTGCTCAGCATAACACGGACCACACACTCAGCACCATGGGCTGAGCCCAGCGGAGGGCCAGAAGGCACAAAAACTGGATAGGCAGAGATAGGAAGGGATTAATTGTACCCATAGATGCACGGGATGTTCACAGAGGACTTGAAGTTTGAGATGGACCCTCACAAAGGAGCAGGCATTGACCCTGACCACAGGGGTGAGGGCATTCTCGGCGGATGGGGCAGCTTGCACAAAGGGTTGGAGATGAGGGAAGGCATCCATCTGGCCTGATGCCATCTCTTGACTCCATATACTAACCTCAGGGTCGGGCTCTGGGCAGGGCTCACAAGCCTTCCCACACCTTCCTGTGCTTCTAGAAGGTATCTGTGCTCTCAGCAGCTCTGCTGGACTTTGATTACCTCCCCCCTGCCTCCACCCTCAAGGAAGCTCTGCATGGAGTAGCATTAATGCATATAAAGGATCTATCGGGGATATGGTGTGTAGCGCACTCAATGCTCTGGACGTATTCGAAAAACAACTCCTTCCACCTGCCCAGGATAAGAAGAAAACAACTAAGGTGTAGAAAATCTCCAGAAAGCTTAGAGAGGCACCTAAATACAAGTCCCTAGTGCTGGTCTTATTATTAGCATCATCTTCCTCCTCAGCACCAAATATCAGTCCATACATAGTAATAACATTACTGTTAGTATATTATCTTTAGTAGAACTGGAAGGAAATTAGAGCAGGATTCCCATGGACAGATTAGTTTTCTTTCCAGAACACTGTGCTTAACTTAGAAGTCATTATGCATCTACTGGTGGAAGCATTCTTTAACTCTGAGCCAGTAAATATATGTGATGTTCTCCATGACTATTAATAGCTAAACTCCGTTTATTAAAGAAAAAAATGAGACAGAAAAGAAAGAAAAGGGGAAGTGAAACTAGCAGAGAGGTGGTGAACTCAGGCAAAAGTTTGTTTGAATTTGGCAACTCCCCCAGACTCAGTTTCCCAGAAGAAGGAGGCAGCTCGGCTCACCCCTGTGCCCAGGACAGGATGGGCAGCTAACAACTCCTCGGTGACTCTCAGTTGAGCAGACAAGTGAAAATCTCAGCAGAAGAAAATGTCCTGCTCCTTGTCTCCTCCTCCAGCACCCAGCACAGGTATTGGTTCAAACAGAACTTTTAGTGAGTGTGTTGGGAAGTGTCATCTCCCCCCACTTCCCTCTGGTCGGCATAGCCCCTATGCCGGGTGCACAAACTCACAAGGATAGCCTGGGGACTCATGGGAAGTGAGAGGGTTGGGGAGGGGCCGTCTCAAGGGGTGAGTTTTCTGTCCCAAACCACAGGTCAATGGTGTTTCAGGTGCTCTACTAAGATGTGCTCCTTACTACCGCAAGGTCCTTCCGACAACACGTGTGTGGGGTACCCCCACACCAACCTGCCCTCTGGCTATCTGATGCTCCCTGGGCATCCTGCAATTCAACTCAGCTCTGACACTAACTCTCAGAGTCATTGCAGACCCCACAGGGTACAGGCTCAGTCCCACAAGAAAGTCCTCATCAGTGATGCCAGCCACATGCCCCAGGTTGTCAGCTGCACTTCTGACCAATGGGCTCTAAAATTGGAGTTTCCCACGACCCCCTCCTCAGGTTTGACAATTCGCCAAGATGCCTTACAGAGCCCAGAAAGCCAGCTAGCTTGCTATTCCTGGTTCGTTATAAAGGATACAACTCAGGAACCACCTAAAGGGAGAGATGCTGAGCTTCTGTGTCCTCCCCAGGCTCAGCACCATCCCAGCACCTGACGTGCCCACCAACCCACCAGTTCTCCAAACCCCACAGCTCCGGTGTTTAGACAGGCTTCATTACATGGGCACGGTTGACTAAATCACTGGCTATCCATGATTGACTCCGTCTCAAGGGCCTTTCCCTTCCCCTGGGGGTCAACACCTACGGCTGAGAGCTCTTCCCCTCAAACCACCTGGTTGCCCCCCAGGTGAGCCACCTGCAACCTGAGGCCACCTGAGGCCCACCTGGAGTCACCTCATTAGCACGAACTCAGGTATGGCTGATGGGGGCTCATCATGAGTACCCAGGACACCCCTTCTCACCCCGTCACTCAGGAAATTCCACGGTTGTTAAAAGCCCTTGCCATAGACACCCTCTTCTCAGACTTATCAGGAAGGAAGATGAAACCCCCGGGCATCTCCACACTGCCTTCCTCTTGGACCGGTGTCTGCCTTCCTCCCATCCTACTGTAACCAAGCACAGGGGGGACCTCCACACCAGGCACTCTGACCCATGTTTCTGGAACATTCCAGTATGCAGGCTTGGGGGCATCAGGGCAAAGCAGAGGGAACTCCAGCCTGAGGGACAACTGGGTTCTTATTCTAAGACATGCAACCCTGCTGAGCCCCAGTGCCTGTTTCTCAGCATGCTCTATGCACCAAAGGTGACATTGGAGGACATAAACATAAGCATTTCCCATCAATGCAGTGCTTTCTTTGTACCCAACATTGCTTTTTAAGTCTCTCAAACCTTAGAAGCAGGGCTCAGAACCAGAGGATTTAAGCAACAAGTGCGACGCTCCCCGCTCAATCAATCAGAATTCTTGTCCTGCCAAGGCAGCCATCAGCAATTGAGTGCTGCCGGGGGAGCACGGGAAGTGTGTCTTCATTGATCCGCCAGCCCTGAGACGTGCCCGGTGGCTGGGTCATAGGATGCACCTACAGGCAGCAGCGCACATCCCGCCTCAGGCCATAGGCAATCATGTTACTGGCTACATGCTCCTGGTTATGCTCTGCCCATGGCCAGTGATGAGATGAGCCAAGAACCTCTCCACAGCAGCTCAGGTGAGACACTTTACCAGATGCTTTATGGAAACAGCCCCAGGGAGGGATGGGCAAGAAGCAAGAGGTACTTTGGGCCTGGACCAGGGATGGTCTGTCATGGGTTGTTGCCCCCTTCTCAGGTCCTAAGACCCAGGCTGTGCAGAGAACAAGGCTGACATCCCCTGGATTAGCCATGAGTTCCCTGGCAAAAAGGTGGTGGTGGGGTGCAGGTTGAAGAAGCCCAGAGCAAGTTCCACTCAGGCCTCAAGAGTAGGTTTCCTGATCAACCAGCTAAATGAGGAAGCAAGGACAGAGTACCAACTCAGATGGAGGGCAGCTCTCTTCCAAGGGTGGCTTTCCCTTCTGATCCTGCAAAAGTGGTGCACCAAGTCAGCAGGGAGGCTCTCTGCAAGGTGGCAAGGATGGGAGCCAGGAACTGGGGGTGTCCTGCCCAGAGAGCTTTGTGTCTCCCAACCTCCCATCCTGGGAGTGGGAAGGCAGTGTAGTCCTACGGCCATTATGTGGGTGAGAGTGCGCCGACAGTGTTAGGGTCACACAGCTGCTGGGGTTGGCACCCCCCAGTCTGGGGACGTCCACTGTGAAGAACATGCACCGTGTGCACTCTCCAGTGAGGCTGAGCAGAGGCTGTGGGAGCAAAGGGAGCTCGGAGCTCACTGAATCACCCAGCCCGTTCCCAGGTCTCCTCCTTGCCAGTGCCACCAGTCAGGCTCACCGATAGCCTGGCTCAGGCTCAGTTTCGAGGCAATTAGAAGTTAACTCTCAGCTTTGTCTGATCTGTCCAAGCAATTGTGAAAGAGTGTCCCATCTCAGCTCATCAATTCAGTGAGAAAAAAATCAGAGAAACTCTTTGTTTTGCATTGAGGAGATTAAAGCTGTAAACGATTCACAGACTCAGCCTCCCATCAGCCTGTCCGCAGCTCCAGGATGACTGGTCATGGCCAGCCAATCAGTCACACCCTGCTTGCAATCTGTTGAGGAGCAAGACACACTGTGCTTCCAGAGCCCCTGGCCTGTGGTCAGCGCAGCCACCCCTCCTCCCTGCTCATGCATGAGACCTGGTTTATGCCAAGCTCCAGAGAAGTCACAAGTCCACCTTTTGCTGAGGTTCCTGATGCAGCCAGCTTGTGCCTACACACTCGAGTTGTGTTAGTACACCTGTTCATCACTGCGAACAGACTTGGTTTCTGTTAGATGGATAATGATGGTGGTGGTGGTGATGGTGGTCGAGGAGGTGATGATGCTGGAGGTGACAGTGGTGATGACGGTGGTGGTGGAGGTGATAGAGGTGACAGAGATGGTGGAGGTGGTGAAGGTGATGGAGGAGGTTGAGGTGGTGAAGGTGATGGTGATGGAGGTGATGGTGGTGACACTGGTGGAGGAGGTGGTGATGTTGGAGGTGACAATGGTGATGGTGGTGGTGGTAGCGGTGTAGGTGATGGAGGTGACAGAGATGATGGAGGTGGTGAAGTTGATGGAGGTGATGATGGAGGACATGATGAAAACCACCATTTATTGTCTTGACTATGTACCAGGGACTCTGCTCAGAACTTTACTTATAGCATCTGATTTAAGTACACCAATCTGAGTTTCATTTCCAGGGGCTTAAGGGGTTTGCATTTAAGGTACATTATACCGAAAAAAATGAATACACTTTATGACAATTTAATCTTCGAAAAGAAGAAATCACCCAAGACTCATCACAGATTTGCTGCAATTACCTGTGTATTTTGAACAAATGAGTCAGAATACTACAGGTAGAATTTTCATTTAACTAGAGATATGTGCGTGCGTGTGTGTGTGCACGCTTGCACATGTGTGGTGTATGCATGCACACAGGTTCTCTGGTGTGAGCTCCCAGCTGCACACCTGTACTCGGATCTGTGTGCCTGTGTCCCATGCAGGTGTGTGGCTCTGAGTCAAGGTTTACCTGAAATCCTCTCCTTCATCCCTTTTCTCCTCCTCTGCCTACTTGGGAAGGAGGAATGGCAGGCACTGTTTGTTCCAGGAGAGACAATTTGAAGCAACACTGGCAGAACAAAGCCCCAGCCTAATACCTTTCCAAAGAGCATATTGCTTTTTGTAGCTGCAGCAGCTGAGAGTCCAACAGCTATTCCCCAGACAGCCCAGCGCAGAGCATGGCTATTTTTAGACTGTATCACACCTAAGAGTCTGTGCAGAAAAGACACTGTGCGCCAAGCAGACGTGCTATTCCTTCCTCCAACAACCACTTAGCTTGATGCAAGAGCAGCAGCCTGCCTGCATTTGTTCTTAACGTATCAGATTCCAGCAACAATATGCCATTCTCTTTGAATTCTTTTCAAGTGTCTGCTACACATTCATACCTCTTGATAGCTATTATTACAGTGCCCAAGTCAGTCCCATGCCAAATGACAGAAGGAAAACTGGAAAAAATAACCACCACATACTTGTACTTTGTGGGCAGAATATCACTGCATCTGGATGTCTGAGTACGTTCCGATGTTTGACTGCATTTTCAGTTTTCACTGAGATGTTTGGCATCAACTGGAATATTCACACCCAAAATAACATTAACATGGGTAAGTAAAAAACAGTCTTTACATTATGAAATAAGAAGTACTGGCACTTTTAAATGTTGGGACCGATGTACAATTTTCCAGGGGATAGGATATACTTTCTGACTAATGTTCATTCTCATTAAGTTCATCACCTTCATCACCATCATCACCATCTTTATTATCACCATCACCACCATGATCACAACCATCACCACCATCACCACGATCACCATCATCACCATCTTCATTATCACCATCACCACCACGATCACAACCATCACCACCATCACCATCATCATCATCACCATGACCGCCATCACCATCATCACCATCATCACCATGACCACCATCACCATCACCACCATCATCACCATCTTCATTATCACCGTCACCACCACGATCACAACCATCACCACCATCACCATCATCATCATCACCATGACCACCATCACCATCATCACCTTCATCACCATCATCACCATCTTCATTATCACCATCACCACCAGGATCACAACCATCACCACCATCACCACCATCACCACCATCACCACCATCACCACCATCACCACCATCACCATCATCACCACCATCACCACCACCATAATCATCACTATCACCATCAACACCGTCATTATAATTCCATCATTGCTCGCCTTATCATTCATTAATCACTTACTGAATATAAAGTTCTATGGTCAGTATGTTTCACACATTATCTTTAATCCTCAGAGCAAGCTTTTATCACAAACACTAGATTTTTTTCATATAAAGCTTAGCAAAGTTAAAGTGACTTTTTCTAGACTAAATAGCTATAAATTATAGAATTTAGCACAGATCTGTGAAACTCCCTAACCTTTTCCATCACACCAGCTCATTCTTTAATGTACTAAATTGACTCAAAATCATGGATCAGTACAATGACAGGGGACCTCAGCAGCCAGCTCACTGCCCTCTTGGATGACTGAAGAAATTGCTTTTGCACTGAGTTCTTCAGTCTTGTCTGTGTCCCTCCTCCACAATGTGGCCTCTAGTGAATAACCCTGAAAGGCTACACCTTCTTCTGGACCTCTCTTCTTCTCTGGTCATATGGTAGGCAGCCTTGGGCTTAGATTTCCCACCTCACTTAGTGGCACCTATCCTTGTAGGCTCTTGGGAAATGTTTATTGGCATGAGCACTGTGTATGGGCCTACTCTCAGTGGGAAAGATGGTTTGTATGAGGGAACTGGGCACCTGCTTCTGAATTAGGAAGAGCCACATCATGGGTCATACTCCTCCACCAGCTGGCAGAGCTTCTCAGATAAGCCTGAGAGCCCTGACATACTGGGAATCTGTCTTGACCCCTCATTTGTTTTCATGCCTCTCATCCAATGTCTTACCAAACCTTCTGGTTTTACTTTCAAAGTATTCCTCAAACCCACCCTTATCTCTCTCTGAGTCTCTTCAACACCTCTTTTCCAGATGTTCTGCCTCACTTGGTCTTCCCCATATATGGAAATGGTACTGCTCCATAACCAGTTCAATGGGAAACTAGCAAACATATAAAATATAGGAATTACCCTTGGCTTTTCCCCTTTTTCCTCAAGCAAATCTCATCAGCTGCAGCTTCACGGTACAATCTGACTGATCACTCTCATGCCCTCATGCCACCTCTGCAGTTCAGGTACCTTCCTACCCCTTGGACCACTGCAGTAGACTCCTGACTGTCCTCCTGTCCTACTCTCCCATGTCTTGGCCCTCTGTCATACCCCTGGCATGTGACTATCATACTGAAAGCCTGCAGTGGCTCTCCAGATCCAAAATGGCATCTACAGCCTCTAAGCTCCTCTGTGGTCTAGCTCATTCCATCTTCTTCATTAAGGCCACTCCACCTTCCCTCAGCAAACTCCATGTACACGGCTCTAACAACAACAATCCTTTTCCTCTTAGGGCTCCACTGATGCAGCCATGTAGCTTGGAAGTCCCTCCTATCCTGCTCCAGGTCTCAGATTGAAAGCACTTTTCTGTGCAGGACAGCCCTACCCACCAAGTTGAAATGAGGTCTCTCTCTTGTCAGTGTCTACTGACATGCATCATGGTGTATAAACATATACCCACCACCTAATGATTGATTTTCCTGCCTCCCCCACCTCCAACGGAATGGACACTCCTGGGGCACAGGTTTTGCCTTGTTCTCCTCTGTGTTCCTGGCACTTGTGTCCAGCACCCAGTAGGCCTCATTACATATGTGCCAGGTGGATGAATCAATGAAATCAGACAGTAGGCCTGCCCTACCATCTCTCCAGGCTATTCTGAGGCTCTTGAAGGGCTATCTGCAGCATCAGGTACACCGTGAGGTCTTAAGTCAGCAATGCGTCAGGCATCAGAGTGAGCCATCCGTGTAAGGACAGATCTGCCTGGCTGGTTAAAAAGAAAGGGACCGACAATATGCCAGACGCTATAAATCAGCACTTTAATGCTTTCAACAGCATCCGAGATGGCATTTATTTTTACAGAAGGGACACTGAGGCTAAGGTGACAATTTGCACAAAGTGACATCCAGCAGAAAATGGATGAACAGGATTTGGAAATGAAGAACAGGATTTGTAGCAAGTTTAGCCTAAGTCCATCCCACACTCTTCCCACAGCCCCACACAGCCATGATGTCTCCTTTCTAAATTATCTCCACCAGCACACAGACAGGGACAGTGCACAGCCTACCCCAAGCCACTCTACTCCCTGAAAGTGGGTGGAAGCCCTGGGAAGTCTCTCTAAGACATCAACTGTGGTCTTGTGGCTATCTGTCAAACTGCAGCATGCACACTGGGGCTCTCTGTAGGGATGGACCTCCCAGGTTCTGCTTGAGAAGCTTCTAGCAACCTCCACCATGCTCCACCTTGAGCCTGCTGGTACCTTACCTAGAAAGGGTAGTGTAAACACTGCTGCCCTGGCCTCTGTAAAGCACTGTGTCAGACAGTTTGCTGCCATACTGCTCTTCTGTGTGGTCAGATCCCTTGGAAAGACTGGTGCTGGTGAGACAAGCAGACCCAGAGAGGACCCGCAGGGTGGGTGATGGACAGGGCCTATCAGTCCTTCATTCCCCTGGTCCACATTCCCCATGGTCTGTGTGCAGAGTAGGACCATGTCAGAAGAGATCTCAAGTGATTTTTGGGGGCCCTGTCATTTTCCCAGAATTACAATGGAGGATTCTACATACATACATTGAACCAACTCTGGAAGCTTTGTATCAGGTGCTTTGCTCAGCAACCTTGGATGCAGAGCTGATTTCATCTTAACCATGATGCATTTTAAAGAACAAGAGAGCAACAATTTATAAGCATCCACTGGTGTCAACATTACATACATGCTATCACAAGCAACCACACCAGAGCCCTAAATTCTAAGAGCACAGGCTCAGTGCAGGAGCTGGGACTGGGATCCAGCAATGCATCCTGGGCAAAGGTTACAGTTGTGATGGTGATGATGGTGATGACCATGGTGACAGTGATGATGTGATCATGACAACAGTAATGACAATGACAATGGTGAAGATGAGGATGGTGATCACATTGATGATGATGACAGTGGTGATGATGATGATGATGACAATGGTGGTGATGATGACAATGATGATGATGGTGATGATGACGATGGTGGTGGAGACAATGAGGATGGTGATCACAATGATGTGATGAAGATGATGATGATGACAGTGGTGATGGTGATGATAAAGGCAATGGTGGTGATGATGACAATGATGATGATGGTGATGATGATGATGATGACGGTGGTGGAGACAATGATGTGGTGATGACAATGATGATGACGGTGATGATGGTGATGACGAGGACAGTGGTGATGATGGAGAGGATGGTGATCGTGATGATGACGACAGTGATGATGGTGATGACGAGGACAGTGGTGATGATGATGATGATGACAGTGCTCTGGGCTCTCCACCTGCACTGTGAAGCAGCTATAGTGTCCACGCCTGTGTCCCAGGGTGGTTGTAGAGACCGCATGAATAATTCACAGATGCCTGAAAGAGCACTTACACAGAGCCAGGATGCAGCACATGTTACCAGGAGCTGTCTGTGCTTGAAGAGGAAGACTCTGGGATGCAGACAGGATTCCAATGCACCCAGAGCCACTCATCAAACAAGCTGAAGGGTGAAGATGTGAGCCCTTTTCCCAGCAGGGCCACTCTCCACCTTTCTTTGACCTCCCCGACCATAGACAATGTAATGAAAGCATCTGCAAAGAATGTGCCTCATCAGAGTCTAAGGAATTTAAAATACAGTAATATAATGGGAGAAAGCAATAAAAGTCCATTTCCAAAAGTCAGTCCCTAGCATTGGAGGAGGTCTATACACATTGTCCAAGGAGATGAAGAGGAGACCCATAGTGGGAGGAGAGGGGATGGGGAGGTAGTGCTTCATGGGAACAGAGTTTTGGTCCAGCAAGATGAAAAGACTTCTGGAGAAATGCGCACAACAATGTGACCTAAGCTCTGGGCTCCATTCCTGGCCAGCCCAAGGTGGTTTTGGTATTCAGGATCAAGTCTCTATTGCTCTGAGACTATCAGGGTTGCACTGAGAGATTTCAAGCTTCTCCCCACTCAAGGAGTGTAGACTTCCCTCTGGTGTATACAAACTTGCCCCAAGGCCCCTCCTGCCATCCCAGGAAGCAGCTGTGCTCCCATATGACCAAAGGGAAACAGCCATGTGCAGAGAGCCTCTTGACCATGCCCTCTGCCCTGCAGCACCAGGCCATGCCTCTGCCTGCACATCAGAGGAAAGCATACCCTTAATTATTCTCCACTCCAGCTGTTCCTCTGTCCATGGGCCATGAGGAATGGGTTTTGCATCACATCAGCCTTCTACTAGCATTCTTGGCTCCAGCTGAGAATCACAGTCTCTACCAGGTCTCCAGGGCCCTTCCCTGATGCTGGGACCACAGTCATCCCTGTCAGCAACAGGAGCACACATGTGATGCACACACCTGCTCCCTGAAGAGGGATAGTGGGGGATGTACTCATTTACCAGGTTTTCCCACTGAGCCCTGACACTTGGCATTCCCAAGCCAATGTCTCTTGGCTAGAAGGAGACATACCTTCTCTTTAATCCTTCCTGATCTCCCCTGGACTCAAGCCATTCTCACATAGGCGATAGATAGATGATAAATTATAGATGATAGATAGATGATAGATAGATAGATAGATAGATAGATAGATAGATAGATAGATACAGAGATACAGAGATACAGAGATACAGAGATAGATGATAGATAGATAGATAGATAGATACAGAGATACAGAGATACAGAGATGATAGATAGATAGATAGATAGATAGATAGATAGATAGATAGATAGATAGATACAGAGATAGATACAGGGATAGATACAGAGATATGTACACATCCATCAGTAGGCAAGTCAGCCTAGTCTCAGTCCTGTCATCTTCGCCCCTCTGGCCCCTGTGCCTGCTCAACCTGATCTATCCCTAACTTGGCACGTTTCCCCTAGTTCACACCGGCTCCTGCCCCATCACAGCACTGAATCCACCATCATGAAGATCCCCTTGCCTGTGAATTTCCAATCCTAGATTCCTCTCAGTTACTCGGGTGCCTAGCCTCTGGGTGTCCAGTCTATGCAAGTTATCTTCCTGTTGGCATGCCTGTCCTAGGCTGTAGGGAGCCCTACCCTACAGCCACCTGTCTCATTCCCCAAACCCTCTGCCATAGTCTTCCTGTTCCATGGGACTTCAGTGAGCTCCTGCTTCAGACGACCAGTACGTTTTTCCAGTTTCCTATCAAAGACTATGCAAAGATATAAAAATGTGAAAACCTGTATTACCACCAAAAAGTAAAATGCACCATCTAGTATAGACAAAGTCTGATACAAAAGCAATGATGAGGTGCCTGCAGACACAGAATCAATTTGCTGGCCCCCAGCAGGTATTGATCACGTCGTGTGTCCCGCTGAGAACTCACCAGCACAGCCCCATTGCGGCTCCCTGCAACCCCATCATCCAAGCGCTCCCATCATCTCCACCATACAATGAGGAAGTTGAAGCTCAGAGAGGGTACATATGCTTCCCAGCATCACACAGCAAGCTCAGGGAGGAGCAGATTGGCTTCTCGAACCTATCTGTCCCTCTGCAGGTTCTTGCTAATTAGGAATTATAACCCTTTGGAGAGTGTGTCTTCACGCTCAGGATCTAACTCAACGCCAAACTCCTCTCCTACGCTCATGAGCCACTTCTGGAGTGGACAGAACTCAGGGCTCCTTCCCTCCTTCATGTGAGCACACGTCCTTCCTTTCCTTTTCTCCTCTAGTCTTTCCTGAAGCAAACGTGTAATAAATGTTGTGTGCATATTTTATCAGCAAATATGTCAGTCTGCATCTCTAAAGGGAAGGACTCAAAGTATATCCACGATAGCCCATCGAATATCCAAGCTTGCATGGATGTGTGTGTGTGTATGTGTCTGTGTGCGTGCAAATCCCCTCCAGCCCTTTGCAGTGTGTACAAGGAAAGAAGCAGCTGATTTTCCCAGAGAGCTCCATACCCATCATCGGAGGCTGGGTTCTGATGATAAACAGGTTTCACAGGCCCCACGGCTCCTGGAAGTCAGGAGTTAGATTTTATAGCCTGATCAGATCCCTTTGGGATTTCCTCACTGGGTCAGGCTTCCTTCAGGGACACGTGGTAGCTGCTGGGCTCTCATGTATTGGCGTGGCCATGGTCTGTGCTCACAGTGGGTCTGCTGACACAAGGAGGGTTGAAGCTTTAGCATTCAGAGCCCAGTGTAGACTATTTAACAAGCACCTTGAATACAATGTGCAGCTGTAAAGAAGCTTCCCATTTCAATGGTCTCTTTACCCACAGGAAAGCAGGGACAGATATTCATTTCTTTCTCCTTATTTATCAGCTTTCAAAATAAAGAGTAGGTGCCCTGACCTACTCCAGCAGTGACCGGGTTTGACATTTAGTACAAACTCAGGGCTTCAAACCTCTTCCACGCCGGTGTCCTCAGCAGCCATGAGTTTAATGATGCTAAAAGGCCCCGTGTTGGATTAGGAGAACGTCTCCATTGCCTCCGAGTCCCTGTGGTTTTGCTTTTCCTTTTCTCTTTCTTTCTCCAAGACTTTTTAAATGGTGATAAAGTCTGATGACGTCAGGTTGAGTCCTGGAATCATCCTACAGTGTGAAGTTTGTGGATGAAGCACAGTTGGTTTGCGGTCCTCCCCACGACATCGTCCCAGAGCCTGTCACCATCCCAAACAAGATGCATGCAAGAACGCTCCCAGCATATCCATCATGCCAGCCGAGAGGTGGAGACAGCTCAAAGGTCCTCCTGTGGGGTGTGGGCTGTGCACCCAGTGGAATAGGTTCAACTGGAGTTCGGGCGCAAGCCACGCTGTGGGTAAACCTGGACAGCACGCCCGGTGAAAGCCGTCGGTCACACTTGTGGGAGTTGTCCCAGTGCCAGGGACATGACCCGAGTGGAGGGCGTGCTTCCCCGCTCTCCAGCACTATGGATTTGGGGCTCATCTGGGACATTTCCTACCGCACACCCAGAACTAAGCTTTTTATGGGGAAACCCTGCTCACTTTGAGCCTGGAGAGGGAGAGCCCATCCATCTCCATGCCTTTCCAGAAGGATGTTTTTCCTTTTCTTTACATCCCACCATTAACCCAGTTCCTACGACCAACACCACGACCCACCCGCGACCCATGACACACACACAGCTCCCTCAGCGACCCCATCAACACCAGAAATTGCAGCTGGAGACACTCCACTGGTTTCTTCTTGTTGTCCTTCTGAGACACACCCCAGGGTTGGACAGCCATGTCAGCCCCCTGGCCCCAACCGGTGCAGAGTTAAGTTCTTGTGTTTCATTTTGCTTTTGCATCCAGGGGTTACTTTTCACATTTCTTTTTATTTTATTTTATTTTATTTTTTAAAGATTTTATTTATTTATTTGACAGAGGGAAAGACAGCTAGAGAGGGAACACAGCAGGGGGAGCGAGAGAGGGAGAAGCAGGCTTCCCGCCGAGCAGGGAGCCCGATGTGGGACTCGATCCCGGGACTCTGGGATCATGACCTGAGCCGAAGGCAGTGGCTTAACCAACTGAGCCACCCAGGTGCCCCTATTTTTATTTTAAATTATATAAAATGTGTGTGTGGTTTCAAAGTCAAATCTATATCCACATATCTTTACCTTGTACTCCCCCCTGTCCCTTCCTTTGTGCTCTAGGTAACCTTATGTGTTTGTACGTTTATTTGTTTTAGTTTGTAGTTTGTCATTGTTATTTTTAATATATGCATACGCATATATAGGACACCCAACTATGTCTTTATATGTGATATATTTAGACCTGTCCAGGTCCTCTCCATCACTGGACACGTGACCAGGGTCACATGCACTTTTCCCACCGTGCTTTTTCCCTTGCGACACACCTGGCTGACCCCATGGCAGGTGGAATTAAGCCTGTGCCATCCTGGGGTCCAGGTTTTCCCCCACTTTTGGTTTTCCAGTCATTCCTATTTCAGACAGGCTCCAGTGAACAACCTAGTGCACAGAGAGCCCCCAAGTCTTGTGGGACCAAAATTTATTCAGTGGGATGTATCTCCTTAAAGTAAAAAAAAAAAAAAAAACCCACAAAATATTTCACTTTTATAAACTTAAATACAAAGAGCTCGTGCACACCCTGGCAGGGCTTGGAGACTCAGCCTCATCAGCCCCACAGTGAGCCTGCCCATGCTAGTGTCACCATCTTACCCTATGTCACTGGCTCTTTCGGGGGTATTCCCAGGAGTGGAACCATCTATATATGACTCTGCAGGACCCTGCTGTCTCTCCTCAGGCGTGGGAACATTCTCAGCCACGATGCCTACCCCACAATGAGTGTTTCTCTATGGCTTCTCCATCTCCATGGGTCGTCACACTTTCAGGTCTTACTCCTGATGGAGGACACAGCAACTCCTTGTCATGTGAGTTACATTTCTCTGTCACGAGTGAGACGGAGAGCCCGTCAGGCCCATTTTAATTTCTGTTTCATTGAATCATTCGGTTGTACCTTTTGCCCATGGTAGGACATGATGCTAAGTGAGATCAACCAAAAAGACAGGAGCTGTGTGATTACACTTACACGAGGTCCTTGGGGTGCCAAATCCACAGGCAGAAAGCAGACGGCAGACACCAGGGAGGGGAGTTGGGGGACTGGGAATGTCCTGCTTCCTGGGGACAGGGTTTCAGTCCTGCAACATGGGAAGACTTCCGGAGACATGCACACAATAGCGTGAATGTACTCAACACCACAGAGCTATATGCTCAAAAAGGGTTAAGATGGTAAATTTTATGTTGTATGCATTTTACTAGAAGGAAAAATAAAGCCAGGTAGACCGATTCTTCTCACTCTATACTCTTTCAAAATTGTTTTAACAGTTTCAGTGTCGTGGCTCTTCCATAAACATTTTATGATAATCCTGTCTATCTCTATCCACAAAAAGAAATCTTGCGGAGACCAATGGGCCTGGCATTAAACTTGTATATTAATTTGGGTAAAATTGACATCTTTTCTTCATTCTGGATTTTTTTTTACATATTTCTACTCTTAGCCCTATTATCTCCTCTTTCCGCTTACCATTCATTCCCCTTGTCCTTTCAGATTTAGATTCTTGAGGTGGAAGCTTAGACTAGTTATCTGAGACCCTTTTCGAGCATATGCTCTAATGTTGTAAATTCCCCTCTCATAACTTCTTTAGCCGTGCCCCAAAATTATATTTTCGATTCCATTCAGTTCAGAGTTTTGTTTTTGTTGTTGTTGTTTTTAATTTCCCTTGAGGTTTCCTTTTTAACCCACGGATTATTTAGGAGCCTACTGTTTCAGTTCCGAGTGTCTGGACATTTTCCTATTTTTGTTCTGTTCTTCGTTTCTAGTTTGGTTCTGTTGTGCCAAGAACATAGCACCTGCCTTCTATTCGCTCAAATCTGTGAGATTAGCTCCATGGCCAGGATGTGCTCTATCCATCTTGATACAGTTCTGTGGGTACTTGAGCAGAAGGCACGTTCTGCTTTTGTTGGATGAGCCCTCCGTAAGTGTCGGATATGTCCTGCTGGTTGGTGGTGCTGCTGGTTTTTTCCCCTGCCTTTCTGCTTTTCTGCCTATCGTTCTATCAATTTTCAAGACAGTGGTACAAGCTGTCCAATCGCAACCGTAGATTTACCCCTTCCCTTTTCTGTTCTATGGCGGCTGTGTCACCTATTTTCACACATACAAATGTAGGATTTCGTTGTCCTCTTAGCAGATTGACCCTCATATCATTACGTAACATCCCTCTCTGTCTCTGCTAATTTTCTTTGCTTCAAAGCCTACTTTATCTGATATTAATATAGTCACTCCTGCTTTGCTATCATTAATGTTTGCACAGCACATCTTTCTCCACCATTCAGTTTGGATCTGCGTGTATGGTCGTAGTTGAGGTGAGTTTCTTGTAGGCGCCATATGGTTGGGTCATGCTTTGTAACCCATCCTACCACCATCAGTGTCTTAATTAGTGCACGTAGACTGTTGATAGTCTGGGATAGCTGATACGTTAGGCTTATTTTGCCATTTTAATTTCAGTTTCCTGTTTGTTATCTCTGGGGTTTTTTGTTTGTTTGTTTACTTTCACTTGTTTTCCTGTGGTTCTATGAACGTTTCTTAGAATTCCATTTTGATGGCTCTGTGGTGTTTTTAAGTGTATTGTTTACACCGTATTTTTAGTGGGAGCTCCAGGCCCTTGCTGTGTGTACAGGTGACTTTGCCACAACCAGGGGTGTCAGCATTTGCTGATTGGAGTGGAGTATGGAAGCCTCACTCCTCTTCACAATCTTTTACCTTCACAATTTATAATAAAATCTGCTTAAATATTTCCTGTGAGGGTATTTAGAACCACATCGGACAGTGTTAGAATTTCTGCTGCAACCATCAAACATAATTTGTAAGACTCAAGAGGAGAAGGAAAGTCTATTACATTTATCCATATTTTTGTGAACTGTGTCCTTCCTTCCTTCTTGATGCTGTAAGTCTCTCCCTTTTATCCTTTCTATTCTGTGCAGAGAACTCCTTTTCACCCGTCTTTCAAGGCAGGTCAGCTAGCAATGGATTATCTTGGTTTCCCTTCACCTGAGAATGTCTGGATTTCCCTCTGTTCTTGAAGGATACTTTCACTGAGTATGGGAAGGATATTTTTACCAAGTCCCTAAAGAATTTGGGGTTGACAGCCTTTTCCTTTTCACACCTGAAACATATTGTGCCTTTGTCTTCTGGCCTCCAAGGTTTCTGATGAGAAACCCACTGTTATTCAAATTTTTTTGTCTTCCAGATAAGGTGCTATTTCTCTCTGACTGCTTTCAATTTTTTTTCTTTGCTTTTGCCTTTCCTAGGTTTAATTATGATGTGCTGTGGCTTGGATTTTTTTATTCCCTTTGAGATTCTTTTGACTTCTTGAGTCTGTAGATTTATGTATCTCACTAATTTGGGTAGTTTTCAGTCCCTCCTTATTTCTTCTCTCCTTCGGGGACAAAGTAACACAAAGTTTAGATGTCTGTTGTGATCCCATGGGCCCCCAATGTTCTGCCTGTTTCACCTTAGCAGCTTCCTGTCTGTGCTCTTTTTTATTTTTTAAGATTTTATTTATTTATTTGAGAGAGAGGGAGAAAAAAAGAGAGAGAGAGCACAAACAGGGGGAGCAGGAGAGGGAGAAGGCAGGGAGCCAAGGCAGGGCTCCAACACAGGACCCCAAGATCATGACCTGAGCCGAAGGCAGATGCTTAATTGACGGAGCACCCAGGCACCTCTTTCTGCTTGTGTTCTAATGGGGCTGTTCCCGTTCTGTTGTGTAGCTCCCTGTCCCTGTCCCCTTGTTCTCTGTTATGATGGTGGACCTGTCCCAGCCACAGGGCTTTCTGCTTCAGGGGTACCTTCAGTTCTCAGTTCTAATTTGTCTTCTCTGCATGCATGTCTCTGTGCTGAAACTCTCTCTTCCTCTGCTTCCTACGTTTGCATGGAAGAGTGCTCAGAATCGCTCGTGGAGATGCTGCAGCCAAACGCTCTGCAGTCTTTGCCAGACTAACAGCTCAGCGTTGCGGTGACTGTCTTCTGCATTCGGGTGGAGAGCTTCCCACTTTCTGGTCTGATGCGTGCTTTTCTGTTGGAAACCAACACATCTGCTCTGTCCTGGGACAGGGTCTCGTTTAGGCCCATGTTAGCTGCAGAGCAGGTCTGCCCGTGGTGCACATTCTTCTCTCTTTCTCTCCATGCTCATGGCCTCTGGAAGGCAGGGAAGGGGCACCAGCCCCACCTGAAAGAAACATGCCTCCTCTCTGACGTGCTGGACAGGACTTTGCTGATATCAGTGGAGCTGAGCCCACAGACTTTTGTGCAGTAGGAGAAAAGTTGTATCTCTTGCATGGCTGCTGCCCCTTTGCTTGGTCTTTGGCCAGAGAGGATGGACTCCTGGGGTTGTTTCTGGTTTTATTTGCACCCAATGACATCTCCAGCTTGCCTCAGCTCCACATCCACGATACAGGATGCAGAAAATGAAACACCCCAAAATTAATCCATCTGGCCAGAAACACAAGACCTTGTTGACTTTTAAATGTTGCTGTTATAATATGTGGCTTTCGTGAATTTTCTTTCTCTTTTCTGCAATGGTTCTTCCTTTGATTTGGTGGTATTTTCAAGACACATAATTTTATCATCTGCAAACAGGACAGATTTATATTTTCTCTTTCTTTTCTACGTCCTGGACCTCCAATTCCTCTGCCATGTCTAATCCTTCCAGCACAGTTCTAAGTGGTCCGAGAGACACGGGCATCCTCATTTCCTCTCATCTGTTTGTGCGCCCAGTGAGGACTGCACAACTTTTCCATGCAGCCAATTGTTGATTTATTGGGTGTTTTTAACATGGACGGGGTTATTTATGTAAAAAAATCTTCCCTATTTTTGGAAAGATCAGGGAATACTTGGTTCGACTTATTTGATGGATTATATTAACATAGTTCCCAACATTGAAACACTTCCTGCTTGGCCGGGGTGTGCCATTTTGTAGCAGACTTCTGCTCAATCATGCTTTACCGAAGATTTTCACGCATCCACAGTCATAAGGAAAATGGTTAGTACTTTGGTTTTTTAATAAAATCTCTATCAAGTTATGGGAGGTTTTACTTGCCTCATAGTAGGCAGTTGGAAGTTTTCCATCTTTCTCTGAGTTCTGGAAAGATTCAAGTAGCATGGCTATTATCGGTCTCCCCAAGCCTTTGTCTGCTCCCGTGAGGGGCTGGTGTTCAGCAGGAGTTGGTGCTCTTTTCCACAGTGGTATCTGGCTTATTTATTTTCTTTCTCTTGAGTGGAGTCCATTTTGCTCCTTTGCACATTATTAGGAAATTATTTCATCTTGGCATTTAACTTAATTTCCATACAATTGTACAAAGTTATCTTATCATTTAAAAAAATAAATTTCTCTGGATTCAATGGATATTTACCCTTTGTTATTTCTAATTCTGCATATGTATGCCTCTCCCCTCTCACCCCTTCCCTGACCCAGTACTTTTTATCCCATCCCCTCATAGTTCATCTATCCACCAGATTTGGGATGCAGTTACTGGTTCTACCACATTTGTTTTAACTCTTTAGTAGTCTCTAATTTCTCTGGATTAACCTTGTTGTTGATATTTTAGTTTTTTGTGTTGGATATTCGTTATGTTTCTATCTTCATTTTTATTGATATTCATTTTTATTTAAGGCTAAAGTTATTGTTTTATACCTGCTTAATGATATTCTATAGATTCATATATTTTTGGTTTTCATTATTATTAGTTTTATGATATTCCGTAATTGTATTCTCTATTTTGCTCTTTTCCCAACAGTTCTTTAATCGCATGTTGGTGGGGAGGCTTTTTTGTTTGGTTAATGCTATAATTAGCTCCTAGTTTTATTACTTGTGGTAAGCGGATGCTAGGTGTGTTATTCCTATGCCTTGGAATTTAATGAAATTCTCTTTAAAGGATAAGATGTTGTCAACATGGGGGATGTTTCATGTACTTTTAAGAAGACATATTCTCCATCACCAGAGTTCAGAGTTCAATCTGTATCTGTAGGGTCGGCCTCTGTAATCACATCACACAAGTCTTATACCTACTTCTTAAGAGTGTCCCCTTGGTCTGTCTTGGATGGAGTTTTGTTGTGGGTTTTTCTGTTACAAGTGTATTTCTGTCGATTTCTCCTTGTATCTTCTATGATTTCTACTCTTTGAAAGTTGCTTCTGTGTTATCAGGCACATATTTATTAATAACTGTGATAACTTCTCGTGAATCATAGCCTAAGCATCACAACCCTTCGAATGCCTTCCAGGGCTTTATGGTCTAGTGAGATAGCACAGTTGTTAGACCTGCTTTTTATTTATATTTTTTTCTGTGTTATCTTATTTGTACTTTCTTTCTGCTCTTCTTAAATCTCTTTATTTTAAGCAGGTTTCATTTATATAGCACAGTGGTGGATTACACTTTGTTAGTCAATCTGAAAATCGTTTCTTTAATTCGAAATAATGTGCTTAAGCCCACTTCTATGCAGTATCTATCAACACAATCAATGTCATCATTCTACCACAGTTATATGACATACGTAGACATA
>PITA01027966.1:0-20108 GCA_004023965.1 Spilogale gracilis | reverse complement strand
GGGGGGACACTTGATCCTGTGAGGGGACAGTGGGCGGGGAAAAGCCTGGGCTGGATTTGGGAGTCCCAGCTTCTGGGCCCACCTAGCCTGAGGACTTCTGTCAGCTTGGGCCTCAGCCTCCTACTATGTAAAATAGCTGCACTTCCCTTCGGTTTCAGGCTCCCAGAGCTCCCGGAAACACTCAGTGAGAAGTTGTGTTTTGATGTAATAATTCTCTCCAGTGATGCACACTGTGAAGAGGTGGGCCCCAGACTGGGGGGTTGGAGGGGTCCACTGAAGACCCCAAGGTGAGGGCTGATGTGATGAGCAGAGTTTGTGAAAACATCTAGAGCCAAGAGATGTGCCTCTGAGGCTTGGTCAAAGATGAACCGACCCTTCAGCCCCCTTTCCCTACTGCCCTTGAGGTTTTGGCTCAGAGGAAGAGGAAGAAAAGATCCATCTTCGTGGGTGTGGCCAAGAAAAGGAGCTGATTCCCCAACCTTTCTGTTAGAATGTGGGGGATCATTCTCCTTCCCTGCCCCTCCCTCTCCAGGAGCAAGAGGAGCCTCCAGCCTCCCTCCAAGACCAGCTCCTTGCAAGCACTGCCTCGACCCACCCTCCCCCAAGTGCTGACTTCTGGAGAGGTCTCCCCGGAGATGGAGGGGGTCCATTTGTGTCTGGACACAGCCACACCCTCCAGTTTCACTTTCAGCTTGGGCTCAGACTACGTCCCAACCCACCTGCCCACCCTCTCCTTATGACGTCTAGCCCTTTTAGTCTCAGAATGTCCTTGAACTTGGATGCCAAGCCCAGTCTCAGACCAGCCCTCCAGGGCCTCCATAGCCTGATGGGCCCAGAAGCCTAGAAGTGCCCCCTAGCCTCCACTTCCCCACCCATCTCCCCTCTGCCACCTCTCCATGGCCTCAACCTTGGTTTTTAGAGCTCTCAGTATATCTCCAAAAACAATCCATTTTGTCCCAACTTTTTAAATTTCAGTATATAGATTTTCTGGGGCAGGTAGAGGCAATCCCAGACTTAGAGGAAAGCTCTGGGGTGACTGGCCCCAGGATTAGGTGCTGAGAACCCCCAAAAGCTCAAGTTTCTCCCATCAGGGTTAAAAGGTCCCCATGGCAGGGATGACCGAGGCCCTAGGGGGAGAATTATAGCAACAATAAATATTCCCCCAAATGTCCACTCTGGGCTAAGTACCATTCCAAGTGCTTTCTATCTACCAACTCATTTAAACCTCAAAAAGAAGCTTACACAGGAAATACTATGACGATCCCCATTTCACAAAGGGGAAACTGGGGCACAGAGTGATTAAGTCGCTTGCCCAAGCTGACCTGGCTGGCAAGCCGGCTCAAGAAGACTCAGTTTCCTTCTCACTGAGGGCAGCGAGAAATGTGGGTCCCGAGCTCCCAGGGTGTTCTGCAGACAGCCTGTCCCTGGTCCCCAAGTCCGAGGAACCAGGAACAGCCAGCCCCATTTCCTGCCACCCAGCACCCTACGCTTCCTGTTGTTGCCCACACTGAGCTCTTACTCACTGGGGAACCCCCCCCCCAAGCACACCGTCTCTCAGAGGGAAGTGGAGGCCTCCCCACCCCCTCCCCATGTGCACACAGCTGCCGTTAGGGACCGCTGCCCCACCCTCCAGGAGAGGTGGGCCCTCCCTCTCGTGGTTTCCGGCCACCAGGCAGTTTTCGGTCTGGGCCCCCCTGTTGCTGACCTGTGTGACGGCAGTGAGGGGGCAGCCTGACCTGTGAAGGCTGAAGTCGGCGGCCTTGGTGGGTCTCAGTAATGGAGGTGGGAAGAGGGGAAAGGCACAGTCTAGAAGGGCCTAGAAGGCTTCCAGTATGGAGAGGGCCCTATGCTCTCTGATGTCATCCCCTTTCTCACAGTCCCAAACAGTTCCTGGAACACCTGCTCTGTGTCAGGCGAACTCCACTTAATCTTTCAACAGTCCTAGGAGGCCGACCTATGCCAGTAGCATTCTCTTTGTACCCATGGGGAAAATTGAAGTTCAGAGAGGTCAGGTAACTTGCTCAAGGTCACCCAGGTAGTAAGTGGCAAAGACAAAACCCAACCCCCCAGTGTAATGACCTCAAGGCTTAGGAAACTACTCTGTCTTTCCTGCGAGTAACCCTTGCCCCTCTCAGGGATGGGGCGGCCTGGGCCACCTTCCGGGGCCCCAGGCTCCCAGGAAAAATGCAGAGGTAGCCCCTAGAGCACCCCCACCTGCTCCTGCCCATCTCACCCAGCTCTTTGCCAACTGGACCAGATGCCCCGTGAATCATGCCTACCACATCCCTGGGTGTCTAGAGTCAGCGTGTGCCAGCCCCGCTGGCTAGGAATGTCACCCCCAGGGCCTAACCGGCCCCGCATCTGCCCACACAGCCACAAACCCATTGGGACCCTCCGTGTCAGACACCCCAGAGATGAGAGGTCCAGGGCCTGAGCAACCTACAGCTACACGTCCCCCAACTTCATCTGCCTCGCCCCAGAGAAGGGCGCTGGCCAACACAATGGAGTCCGCCTCTGCAGTTCAGGGAAGGGGTCCAGCTGAAAGCAGGACTTCCAGGATCCACACCCTGCCTGGGGCCATCCTGACGCCCCCAGACAGCCTCCCCAAATGTCTACACCCCTGGGCACATGGTAAGGACAACCCAGCAGGTTAGGCCCCAGCAGGCAAACTCCTCTCTGAATGATTCAGCCTCTGTATGGATCAACATCACCCTTGGCCTCCAGCACAGCATCCGGGGCATGTTCCCTTGGCCCCTGGGTCCCAAAGTCACAGGCTCCTCCCTGACCAGACAGATCAGGGGTGTCCTCTGCCTGGCCGGAAGCATGGAACTTCTGGAAGGCCTGAAAAGAGTGCCTTGTCATCCCAAACTCCAACCCTTACAGGGGAAAGTGTGCAAGGAAGACCGGAGCCTTGGGCACAGCATAGGAGAGGCGAGAGTGTGGAGTCTGGCACGCTGGTTTTCCCGCCATTGCAGCTGGCCCGTGTCGCTGGGCAGCAATCGCTCCTCCACTGTTGCTTAGGCAGCAGAAGGAAAACCCTGGCTCAACCTGCTCTTCCTCCCCACCTCCATTGTAAGCAGGGGCACCCCTCTCTCTCACAGCCTCCTTAGAAAATTAGCCCCCCACCGCCAGCTACCTGCATGGGAGAAAGGCCACGGCGGGGAAAGGGAGAGCAAACTCCATCTCCCGGCTGGCAGTAGGCCTTGGGGGGGGTGCCCTTCACCCACAAGATGGGTCCCACAGCCAGGAGCCAAGGAGTGGTTTGGGGTCTCAGGATCCTACTCCCTACCAGGGACCAAAGAGCTGTCATTAAGCAAAAGGAAGAGCTCCCCTGGGGCCACGTGACAATATCCAAAGGGGTTATGCTTTTGCCATCAAGACTCCGGGATTCCTGGCAGGTGGTGGGCCCATCACTCTCAACAGTCTGAGGCTCTCCTCCTCTCAGACATTCACTGGGGACAGGACTCTACTCTGGCCACGGAGGCAGAGCTCTGATGGAGACCTGCCCTGTGATATTGCTTGCCAGGCCTGTGGGTTTAGCCAAATATTTAGCCCAGGCAGCTGCAGGCAGGGGCCAAAGCTGTCACCCCAGGGCAGGGCTCATGCCCCTGTTGGTGGGGAGTGAGGGGAGCCAGGTTCTTAGCCAAGCGACCTTGGGTGGGGTGTGTTCTGCTCACAAAGGACAAGGGACAGGCTGATCCCTCCCAGAAAGAAGGCCCAGTGTAAACACACTGGGGTTCCTGTGGCTTGGGGTGCAAAGCTGAACCCCAATGGGTGCTGCTGCCCTAGATTTCTACCAGGCTACCGCTGCTTTTTTCACCAAAACCGCTCTAAGACCCAGCCTTGGGCCTCCGCCCTCCACACCCGCCCTGGTACTCAGGGACTCCCAAGGGCGGTTAGCATCAGACTCAGCCAATCAGAGTTAAGGCCAAAACATAAGCAGGGCAGTCAAGAACTACATACACATCAGAACCTCACCATTTGACTTGTGGACTTCCCACTGGTCTGAATTATTCACACCGCTCTTCCCCACTAGTGTGTATCTAACAGAGCAGGCTGCGGCCTGCACCTCACCCTGACAGCCCGTCCCATCCCTGTCCACACACACACTTAGGAGGGAAAGACAGACCTCTACCCCCCCACCAGGCTGGCAGGGGTCCAGGGATCCACCACCAACTCAGGCTCCCCAGATGGTCCCCCAGAGACACTGTTTCTCCTCATTCTCCCCCCTTCCCCCATCTGCTCAGCTCAGCTCAGCTTGGCCAGGACATGGGTTTGGGGAAAGGAAAGCGGGAAGAGAGAAGGGGTAATCAGGGCCTGACCCGGTGTGAGGTGTCCCTCAGGATCCCTCCCTCTTCCCTAATCAAGCAAGGGGCCTTCACAGGGAGTCGCACAATAGCTCCTCCAAATCCCTCCTAGCCTTCCTTCTGGGAGGGGGCAGCCAAGATTTCTAGGAACTCTGATGAGGGGATATGCAGAGAATCTGGGGTGTACTGCCCAATGACTGGCCAAGGGAGACAAAATGATGTCTCCGAGGTAGAGGGGACGAAGGACTGAGCACTGCGACACACCAGCACTGCTCTACCGCCTGCACCTACCTTGGGTCCCTGCCCTCAGACCTGCCATGCCAACCTGCTTAGGCTGCAAAGTGTCCCTGGGAATAGGCATGGCCTCCTTTGCCTGTCACCCAGAGTCCAGCAAGGGAGCTGACAGCAGAAGGACAACCCAGCATTTAGTTGGTAGGAGACGGGAGCCTGGAACAGGGCTGAGGTAGGGAGAGGGAAGTGAGAATGAGTGGCCCTTCCCCCTCCCTACTTCTGCCTCCCACCAGGTCTTAGGGAGCCCAGATTTTGCTCTGGAGCCCCTCCCCAAACATATCCTGAAGGCTTCCAGGCTGAGCCCAAGCTGATGGCTCTCTCCCCAAGGGCCTAGTCTCCAAGCCCTCAATCCCTCCAGCAGGTGATAGTGGGGAAGGAGAGTGGCGGGGGGGAGGGGAGGTGTTCCAGAATTCTGCACCACCCCAGGCCAAGTGGCCAACCCAACCTGACCCCACCCCTCCTAACCTTAATCCCTTCAATGGGCTGGAGGAAATGCCCAAGATAAGGACCCACAGGCAATCTCTCCTACACACTTCCAGGGTGAGAAACACAGTCTCTGCACTGTCTGAGGACCCAGCTCCCAGCTGCCCAGGCACCAACGAATCCTGGCCAACACCTGAACTCGGTCTCCAGCTGTCTCCAGCTCCCAGGACATTAAAATGTAACCCTTACATCTCTGACCCAGAAACGCAAGCAGATGCTCCAGACCTGCACCCGGTGGCTGGGCCTGCCTGCAGTGTGGAAGGGGATGCCCCGGGACCCCCTTGCGTGTTGGGCTCCCAACTTCCTCGCAGGGCGTTTTTGTTTAGATCTTTAGACCCAGGAGCTCCAGGGAACGGGGTGTCCTGGGGAGGCAGACTGGGCGACTGCAGAAGAAAGTTTTTTTTTTTGGGGGGGGGGGGAGTGCTAAGTCACTCTGAAAACGGCCACCGTCACTCCCACCCCCTGTAGGGGCAGCCACTGGGCCGGGGATCTCCAAGCGGTACCTGAGTCCCCGGGGGCGGGGACGCGTGCTGAGCCCCTGCCGCCCCCCGCCCGCACCCAGCGCGCGGCGGGTCACACTCACCAGAACCCGGTTAAACCTCTCCTCCAGCTCAAGGGCCGCCGGCATCGGCTGCTTGGGCGCCGCGGGCTGCTTGGGGGTCGGCGTGGCGGGGCCCGCGGGCTGCTCCGCGCCGCCGGCCGCGTTGCCCATGGTGGTCCCCACCCAGTCGGCCAGGCGCCTCCAGCCTCGGAAATCCAGCTTTCCGGGGAACCCGGGACGCGGCTGCGGGCCTGGGGGCAGGGGCGGGGGTAGCGAGCAGAGCAGCGGCGGGCGGCGGCGGCGCGGGCTCGGCTCAGCGGCGCGCGAGGGCCGGGGCGCGGCGTCCCATCGGGGCGGCCCCGTCCGAGGAGCCGGGCGGCGAGCTGCGGGGTGGGGGGAGGAAGTCAGGCTGCAGGCCGCCGGGGCCAGAGGGCTGGGCCGGGGGCAGGAAGCTGCGGCGCGGGCTCCCCCCTCGGCGATTTTCTAACTTCTGCTGTCGCTCCCGGAGCGCGCAAACCGCATTTCGCCGCCGCCGCCGCTACGCACCCGGCCCCCGGGGGGCGGGCTGGAGGGAGGGGGCGGGCGCGGGGCGCGGGCCGGGGGTCCGCGGCAGCCATGGCGCGGCGGGGAGGGGGCGGCCGACCCGCTTCACCTGCCGCAGAGGGGGCGGCGGGCGTCGCTTCACCTGCCGGAGCGAGAGGCAACCGAGGCGAGGCAGAGGCGGCGGCGCGCGCCGCGGCGCCTCCGGGTCCTAGAACCGCATGCTCCCGCTCGCTCCGAGCCGGGGATCGGCGGGGTCTGGGTGAGGGGAGGTGGGGAAGTGGGGCGGGGGGGGAGGGGGTCGCGGCCTGGGAGTCGGGAGGGGCAAACCTCCTGGTCGAGGATTGCCGGCAACTGCGAGCGCAGCTTGGAGACCCATGACGGTGCGGCGTTGGGGCGCAAGGGCTGGGTCCCCCTCTTGGATTCCCGACTGAGAAGGTGGGAACCCCCTTCCAGACCCCCCACCCCTTGTTTCTGTCCTCCTCTGTTTAGTCCGGAGAGGAGCTGAGGACCAGAGGGAACCATCTGCAAATGAGAACCCCAAAGCAGGGCGGGGGCTCAGATTCAGGCCAGCGGAGACCCCCACAACCAGTCTCACCCTGGACCAACTCTGCGCGCATGCCCACATCCCCAGGGTCGTAGAATGGGGGCGCCCATTCCAGGTGCAAGAGGATCTGGAGACCACCAGGGCGGTCTCAAGGAGAAGCGCGGGACTGGGGAACAGTGGATTAAAGCCAGCATCCAGACTGAGAAAGGAGCAGGCACCGCAGAGGAGGAAAAAAAAATAAATATCTCCTTGACGCTGTCACCTCCAGGAACCTAGGGTGGCCTCTCACCTTGGCGAAAAATAATCCCTGAAGTCTAGCAATTACAGAAATGCTTCCAGAGTTCTTCTTTCATTCATCCCGACAATGACTGGGGAAGGTAGGTGTTGACATCTTCATTTAGGGATGGGAAAACTGAGGCTCATTGTGGTTAAATGACTTGTCCAAGGGCACACAACTAATAAGGGGCAGAAAGAGTCTTCTTCTTCTCTGCCCACCTTCAAAATCCACAGTCTTGGGGCTGCTGTCTGAGCCCCACTGCCCCTCTCATCCAGGGTGGACCAGAAAGATGAGGGAGTATTGAGAGGGCTGTGGAACCCCAGGTCTGAGACATACTCTCCAACCTGTATTTGTTTCCTTCTCTCTCAGTTGCTTCTTTTGTTCCCCATTTAATTTGTAGAGATCCCCAAATGCCCCTCCTGCAATCCAAGACATTGAGGAGGGAGGGCCCTCTAAAGGAGCCCTGGATTTCCTCCAGGCCAGGCCAGAGGCCATAATTGTCCTTTCCCTTTAGAGCTTCCTCTTCCCTCCCCACCCCCACCCCACCCCTATCCAGAACCACTGACAGGAGTTAAACAGGAGCTGGGAAATTTATCTAATTTTAAGGAAGGCCCTGAGATGAAACAGCTCCTTCTCCCAGACTGACCTGATTTAAGCATTTCTTCTGCCAAGGTCACCTGCACCTCTCGTGGGTGAGAGAGAGGTGGTTTCTGATTTAATGTCCCAGCCAGGGGCCCATGAGGATTTTCCTTGGGCATGCCAAGAGGGTGTTCCATTCTGTGCCTATAACCCTTATCTGCAGTGGAGGATGGTCCAGTCTTGTCATTGGCTTCTTGCCCTTGAGATTAACTAGGACCTCCTTTTTTTTTTTTTCTTTTTAAAGAATTTAGTCCCCAGTCCCCTCAATGGTTGTCTCTTTCCATTTAACAACAACAAACCTTTAATTTACACCAGACATATGCCCAGCACTGCACTCACTCCTGGCGAATCTGAGGCAGGTGAAAAGAGTCCCCACTGCTCACCGCTAGCAAGGGACAGACTCCAGAGACAACTGGGGGAGTGACTGCCACCAGTCGGACTAGTGCCTGGTTTTCATGCTTCCTCTCGCCCAGAACTATTTCTTTGAGTGGGTAGGGGAAGGGTGGGAATTGGCCCCACAGCTGAAAATCTGAGCAGGGTGAGAAGCCTCTAATGAAGCAGTTGCCAGCCTAAGCCCCCAATCCCTGGGGATGCTCTGGCCAACCACCGCCACCCAAGGCCTGGTAGAAACAAGGCTGGGCTAAGAAGGGCCTCTTATGGGGAAAATGATGAGCTCAGCAAGGCTGCACTCTGTCGTGTGTGCCCTGACCAGAAATGTGGGGTAAAAAAAGGGAGAGAATTTAATGTTTTTGCCTAATACATTTGGTTGGTTTGGCAGGAAGTACCTTTCCAATCAGGGTCCACAGAGGAGGAAATCCTAGAAGGGATGCTTGGAGTTTGGAACCAATGCTTTGGTGGGTCTGTGCTTCCCCCTGCTGGGCGCAGGAAGAATGACATTGACATCCAAGATTGGGCGAGGCCTCCAAAGGTGATGGAGATGGAGTCACAGCTTGGGTGACATTTCTGGACCCTTTGTGGCCTTGTCACCTCACATGGAGGAATTATGCAGTCACTGGGGATGGTCAGAGCTCCAGTGACTGAGAAGGTCTCCCCAGGAATTTCCCTTCCTCAGCCTGCTCACCATTACTCAGTGGGTATCTCTTTAAAATATATACAATATATACTAAAATATATTTTTGTATATGATATATAATATATAATATATTTTAGTATATCATATATTTTTAAAGGTAATACATACATGTGAATGTATTTAATGCATCTTTCCAGAGATATTCTGGACATATATAAGCATTGGGGGGAGGGGAGTTTAACACAAATGGTAGCACATACTCCACAATTTAACACCTTGCTATTTTCACTTAATAATGTATCTGCCTCTACAAGATCTACATAGTCCTCCATTATATGCATGTGTCACAATCTATTTCACTGTTCCCCTCCTAGTGGGTATTTAGGTTGTGTCCATCTTTTGTTGTAACAGACAATGGTGCCTGCAGGAAATATCTCGGTCTATATCCTTATAGGTACTTATGTGTGTGTCCATAAGACAAATTTATAAATACAACAGTGCTGAGTCAAAGATTATGCCCTTTGGGGTAGATTTTTGGGAATTTGGATAGATTTGGAATTGCCCTCAAAAAGTTTGCACCAATTTGCAGCCCCCGACAATGGATGCCAGTTTTCCCATACCCTCACTCTGTTATATTATAGGTATTAAAAAAGCCTCTTGATGTTTGGTGAGGCCTATTTGAAAGTATTTGTCACAAGGCAGGTAACGAACAATCTGTCTCTTTCTCCAAGGAAGAAACTGTCTTTTCTGTTCCTATACCTGCAGTGCAGGACTTAAATCGTGAGTGAAAGGAAACAGCCTTGCATTTTGGTGGAATAGAGGGAGGAGGTGGAGGGTTAGAGCTAAGCAGGAAGCCTGTCCTTAGGGCCACTCTCTTTTCCAGGCCCTGGTGAAGCCTCTGCCCCAAACCTAATAGCCCTTCTCTCCCCCCCCCCACCAAGATTTTATTCATTTATCGACAGAGAGAGAAATAGAGAGCACAAGGAGGCAGAGCAGCAGGCAGAGACAGAGGAAGAAGCAGACTCCCCACTGAGCAGGGACCCCAATGCAGGGCTCAATCCCAAGACCCTGGGATCATGACCTGAGCTGAAGGCAGATGCTTAATGGGCTGAGCCACCCAGGCACCCCCCAATAGCCCTTATCTTGCAGGAGCCTCCCAGATTTTGAGATCTGACATTGAAGGCCCAGCACTCCCAAAGCAGCTCTCACTCAGAGCTCTCCTGCATCCCAAGGATGAGTGGCATCATCACTGAACTGCCTCAAGACTGGAAATGAGCCAGGGCCTCCGAGGAAATGAATTTCAAACTTGACTTAATTGTAATTAAGTTTAATGTAAATAGCCACATGTGGCTACTATACCAGACAACAAAGGGTTAAAGTATAGGTGCCTGGGTGGCTCAGTGGGTTAAAGCCTCTGCCTTCAGCTCAGGTCATGATCTCAGGGTCTTGGGATCGAAGCCTGCATCGGGCTCTCTGCTTAGCAGGGAGCCTGCTTCCTCCTCTCTCTCTGCCTGCCTCTCTGCCTACTTGTGATCTCTCTCTCTCTCTCTGTCAAATGAATAAAATCTTTAAAAAATAATTTTAAAAAAAAGGGTTAAAGTATAGTACATCTCTACAATATAAAAATATGCATCTGTAAAAAAACAAAAACAAACTTGTCAGATATTGATATGGAAAGATCTCCAAGACATATTTAGAAGCAAAAATGTCACACAAAATAGTATATATGCTGCGTTATCTTTTATGTAAGAAAGGGAGGTGGATATAAGTAAATGTATTTGCTTGAATATACGTCAGCAAAGTAACAAATGTAGTCGCCTACAAGGTGCGGGGCAACTGCGTGGACAAGGCAGGGTGGGAACAAATCTTCTCAATTCATTTCTCTCTAAACTGCTTGGATTTTTGAACCATATGTATTTATTCCCTATTCAGAAAGTGAAGGTAAAGTAAAAGCAAGTTCCTTGCTAACAAAGGAGAACTGTCTGTCCCTCTTGCTGGCAACTTCTGGTGGTGCTAGGGAGTAATCCTGCTGTCTGGACTGTGCGACCTACCAGAGAACAGCCCAGGGGAAGGGGGCAGGGCAAACCCTCATGAGCCATACTCCACGGGACATGTGCCCACGCCCAGGAGTGCATCAGAATCAGAATCTCACATGTGCCTTTTACGGTCACCAGGGAGCTCTTCAGCAGGCACTAAACTTTCCTTGTCCGAATCTCCCAGTGAACAGAGGACAAGTCCCTAGTACCAGACCCTTGTACCTGTCCTATAGACAGCCAGGCCTAGAGACTGGAAAGAAACCAGGCGATCACAGGTTAAATGGTCACAGATGTCTTCCGAACATCAATGACATAGCGTGGGCTTTCCATGTGTCACTCAGAGCCCAAGAGCTGCCCTGCAATCAGGCCCGACCCCTGCACTCTCTGAGCTCAGTGTCCCTGAAATTACTGATTTATCCAAGGCCACCCAGCTGATAAATGTCACAGCTAGGATCTGAACCCAATCCGAAAACCCCTGAACCTCAGTTTTCTCATTACGAAAAAAAAAATGGTGATAGGATTTCATAGAATTGTTTTGTTTTGTTTTTTTAAGTTTTGATTTATTTATTTGACAGAGAGAGAGAGAGTTCACACAAGCAGGAGGAGTGACAGGCAGAGGGAGAGGGAAAAGCAGGCTCCTCAGAGAGCAGGAAGCCTGATGTGGCGTTTGATCACAGGACCCTGGGATCATGACCTAAGCCAAGGGCTGTCGCTTCACGGACTGAGCCACCCAGGCGCCCCTGGCAGAATTGTTTTAAATAGTAAATAAAATTTCAAGTTAAGAGTTGGCAGAGACTTTTAGTTCCAGCAATAAGATGGACTGTAAGTCCAGAGAAACCCTTCTGGTACAAGCCTAGAAATGCTAGATGAAAGGCAAAGTGTTTGCATGTGTGTCATGCGTGTGTCTGTGCACACGTGCACACATGATATTTTCAATGCGAGGCCAAGATTGCAAGAGAAGAAATTCCCCAAAGGCACAAATCCAAAATGGAACAAGACAAAATATGGGGCCTTGTAAGGTAGGAGGTTGGAGCAGACATAAATCCAATCCTCTCAAAAGTTGGGGGTACCCAAAAGGTAACATCCTGGGGTCAACATGAAAGAAAAAAACCCACCCTGCTGGGAGAGAGAATAGGATACTTGCCTGGCTCAGTTTATCAAGAATGTATAGCCATTCTACAATTGTATGCACCTAATAATATAGCTTCAAAATCATAAAGAGAAATAGTGGGAAACAGACAAGTCCACCAATATAAAGGAAGATTTAAATCACTTCCTTCTGGAATTGGTAGTTTAAGCAGACCAAAAAAAAAAAAAAAATCAATTAGTGTGTAGAAGATTTGAACAATACAACAGACAAGCTTAATTTGATTGAATACTTGTATTTCTCCAACTGGCAAGCACACTTTTGCTTTCAGGCACAAATTTACAAAAGTGATCACATATTAGATCACAAGGCAAGTCCTGACCAAAACAATCAACAGACCTCCTTATCTGACAGCAATATAATTAAATTAGAAATCAGTAATCAAGGGGCGCCTGACTGGCTCAGGCAGAAAAGCATACAACTCAATCTTGAGAGTTGTGAGTTTGAGCCCCGTGTTGGGTATAGAGAGTACTTAATATTAAAATATTTTGGGGGGGCACCTGGGTGGCTCAGTCCTTAAGCGTCTGCCTTTGGCTCAGGTCATGATTCTGGAGTCCCAAGATTGAGCCCAGAATCCAGCTCCCTGCTCGGCAGGAGGCCTCCTTCTCCCTCTCTCACTCCCCCTGCTTGTGTTCCCTCTCTAGCTGTGTTTCTCTCTATCAAATAAATAAATAAAATCTTAAAAAAAAATCTTTTGGGGATGCCTGATTAAGTGGTCCTGATTGAAGTCGATTAAGCTCATTGGATTAAGCAGCTGCCTTCAGCTCGCATCATCATCCCGGGGTCCATCAGCCTCCCTGCTCAGTGGGTATCCTGCTTTTTTCCCTTTCCCTCTGCCTGTTGCTCCCTCTGCTTATGGTCTCTCTCTCTCTCTCTCTCTCTCTCTCTCTCTCTCTCTCTGTCAAATAATAAGTAAATAGATATTTAAAAAAATAAAATAAAATCTCTTTAAAAGATTTTATTTGGGTGCCTGGGTGGCTCAGTGGGTTAAAGCCTCTGCATTCTGCTCAGGTCATGATCTCAGAGTCCTGGGATGGAGGCCCGTATCCAGCTCTCTGCTCGGCGGGGAGCCTGCTTCCTCCTCTCTCTCTGCCTGCCTCTCTGTCTCTCTGTCAAATAAATAAATAAAATCTTTTAAAAAATAAAAATAAAATATTTTATTTATTTACTTGAGAAAGAGAGTGAGCGAGAGAGCACAAGCAAGGAGAGCAGCAGGCAGAGAGAAAAGGGAAAGCAGGAGCAGGGAGCCTGATGTGGTGCTTGATCCCAGGACCCTGGGATCATGACCTGAGCCGAAGGCAGACACTTAACGGACTGAGCCACCTGGGTGCCCCTAAAAATAAAACCTTTTTTTTTTTAAGATTTTATTTTAAAAAAAAAGATTTTATTTATTTATTTGACAGAGACAGAGATCACAAGTAGGCAGAGAGGCAGGCAGAGAGAGAGGAGGGGGAAGCAGGCTCCCTGTGGAGCAGAGAGCCCAACACGGGCCTCGATCTCAGGACCCTGAGATCATGACCTGAGCCAAAAGCAGAGGCTTTAACCCACTGAACCACCCAGGCGCCCTAAAAATAAAATCTCAAAACAAAATCAATAATCAAAAGACAGCATAAAAAGAAAAGACAACCCCGTGCATTTCAAAATGTCAAAATGCATTTCTGAATAATTCATGAATTGAAGAACTCCTAACAGAAATTAGAAAATATTTGGAATAGAATATCAAAAATATTATGTAGAAAGTTCTTGGCAGAGAGAGCCCTAAAAACGGCAGGAGGATGATGGTAAGGACACAACTGTAGTTTGTGGAGGGAGAGGGGTCTATAAGAGAAATTTGACAGTGGTTAGTTCTGAGGTCAAAGGAGGGGTGAAGACCAAAGGACTGAGTTTGGAGGTTAACAAATGAGTCTGGGAAGAGGAGACCCAAAGGATGAGTTTCAAACAACAACCCTGTGAGTGAAAGATTATTTTGACCCTGGTTTCCTAACGAGGCCCCGAGGCCCCGAGGCTGCTACCAGTGAGACATAAGTCACCCAGTTAGGAAGTGGCACAGCCACATGGCCCAGCTCACTGCATGCTGCCCCTGAGGGAGGGAGGTGGGGACGAGCTTTTTGGCTAACACCAGTCTACCAAGAAGGTATTTGGTCCCCTGTCAGGCTTGGGAGTGTCGGATGTGAGAGGCCACAAACCACAGCTGTCACCTTCATTGGTCTATCTGCCTGTCTCAGCCAGGTCTGCTCACCCACCCAAAGTGAAAAATGTGGTCTTTCAGTTTTGAAGCACACAAACTAGGTTAGATGAGGCCCCAGCCAGCCAGCGGCCACGTGGAAGGTGGCCCACGGGTGTGCAGAGCTGCTGGGCCAAGATGGAGGGAGGGCTAAGGGAGCCACTGGGAGCACCCAGGCCCATCTGGGCGAGGGAGCACCTATCTGGGGAACAGAGCCTGTACCTGGCAGACAGTAAGTGCTGACTAAAGGGGCATTTATGGAAGACCTGCTGAATACCAGGCACGGGGCCTGTGAAAGGGTCTCATTTATTTTGATCCTCATGGTAACACACTGTGGTTGGTGTTATTAGACCCATTTTATTTACTTATTTTTTTTACAGAAGGGAGACTGGGGCTCAGAGAGTGACTTCTCCAAGGTCAAGAAAATGGCAGAGCAAAGACAGGAACCCCAGATCCGGGGGCCTAGTTCCCCTGGCCGCTTTCCCCGGAGCAGGGACAGCCAGCTCTCAAAGACCCACTCCTCTCCTGGCCAGCCAGCTGACCCACTGGCCACTGTAATGAAAGGCAAGGCCTTGGGCAAGCAGCTGAAACTCTTTACTCATTATCCAGTGATGATTTATGGTGGGCCCGAACTGCACCAGGCACCAGAATTAGTAGAATAGAATTCTGTAATTCGATTAGATTGGTATTAGACCCAGGCCTGCCTGGGAAGAGTTGACAGCCTGCTGTGGGGGGCGTGAAGGGAGGGTCTGTGTGCCAGAGGGTTAGTTAGTGAAGAAACTAACCTTAACCCCACTTCTGAGGGGCTCCTGGGTGGCTCAGTCCTTAAGTGTCTGTCTTTGGCTCAGGTCATGATCCCAGGGTCCTGGAATCGAGCCTGGCACTGGGCTCCCTGCTCAGCGGGAAGCCTGCTTCTCTCTCCCTCTCTCACTCCCTCTGCTTGTTCCCTCTCTCACTGTCTCTCTCTCTGTCAAATAAATAAATAAGATCTTTTTAAAAAGAAACTAGCCTTAAACCCACTTCTAAGGGGTGCCTATGTGGCTCAGTCGGTTAAGTGTCCAACTCTTGATTTCAGCTCTGGTCACGATCTCAGGGTCCTGGAATGGAGGGCCCCACCCCAAGACCCACAAGTCCCCTCAGGCTCCCTGCTCAGCAAGGAGTCTGCTTCCCCCTCTCACTCTGGCCCTCCCAGTCCCCCACGCACACCCTTTCTCTCTCTAAAATAAATAAATAAATATTTTCCAAAAAAAAATAAATCTCTTTTTTAAAAAGATTTATTATTTATTTTAAAGAGAGAGCACAGCAGAGGGTTGGAGCAGAGAGAAAGGGAGAAGCAGACTCCCTGCTGAGCAGGGAGCCCAACGTGAGGCACTATCCCAGGATCCTAAGATCATGACCAGACCTGAAGGCAGACTTAACGACTGGGCCACCTAGGCACCAGGAAATAAATAAATCATAAAAAAAAAAAAGAACCACTCCTGAAATTTGTGGGTCAGGGGCCAGAAGTCCACTAAAGACCACCTACAATTCATCTAAATATTTAAAAGTTATAAATCAAGCCAACACAAATAAGTAAAATTTATCTTCCTATCCTGATAAGAATATACCCGAGGACCCAAAACCCCAAATTCAAATAAAAAATTCTAGGACTTGGGCACCTGGCTGGCTCAGTCAGTGGAGCCTGCAACCATGTTGGGGATGGGGCCTACTTTCAAAAAAACATTCTTGGGGTGCTTTGGGTGGCTCAGTCATTAGCGTCTGCCTTTGGCTTAGGTTATGATCCCAGGGTCCTGGGATCAAGCCCCACATCGGGCTTCCTGCTAGGCAGGAAGCCTGCTTCTCCCTCTCTCACTTCCCCTGCTTGTATTCCCTCTCTAGCTGTGTTTCTCTCTGTCAAATAAATAAATAAAGTCTTTTTTTAAAAGATAATAATTTAAATAAATAAATAAACAAACAAACATTCTAGGGCGCCTGGGTGGCTCAGATGGTTGGACATCTGCCTTCGGCTTGGGTTGTGATCCCCAGGTCCTGGGATCCAGTCCTGCATTGGGCTCCCTTCTCAGTGGGGAGCCTGCTTCCCTCTGCCTCATTCTCTCTCTCTCTCATGAAAAAATAAAATCTTTAAAAAAGAAAAATGGGGCGCCTGGGTGACTCAGTTGGTTAAGCAACTGCCTTCGGTTCAGGTCGTGATCCTGGAGACCCGGGATCAAGTCCCACATTGGGCTCCCTGCTCGGCGGGAAGCCTGCTTCTCCCTCTCTCACTCCCCCTGCTTGTGTTCCCTCTCTGGCTTCTCTGTCAAATAAATAAAATCTTTAAAAAAATAAAAATAAAAAAATAAAAATGAAATAAATAAAAGAAAAAAGAAAAATAAAGGGCTCCTGGGTGGCTCAGTGGGTTTCTCTCTGTCAAATAAATAAAATCTTAAAAAAAATAAAAATAAAATAAATAAAATAAAAAAGAAAAATAAAGGGCTCCTGGGTGGCTCAGTGGGTTAAAGCCTCTGCTTTCAGCTCAGGTCATGATCTCAGGGTCTTGGGACTGAGCCTGCTTCCTCTGCTCTCTCCGCCTGCCTCTCTGCCTACTTGTGATATCTCTCTCTCTCTTAAATAAATAAATAAAAATCTTCAATAAAAATATTTTAAAAAGTAGACTTTCTTAAAAAAAATAAAAAGAAAAAATAACTAAAAATAAATTAAAAATCAGTTCCTAAGTCACAGTGAGCCATATTCCAAGTGCTCAGTGGCCACATGTGGCTAGTAGTAACCATACTGGACAGTGCAGATGGAAAACATGTCCATTATCATAGAAAATACCATTGGGAGGGCGCCTGGGTGGCTCAGTGGGTTAAAGCCTCTGCTTTCGGCTCAGGTCATGATCTCAGGGTCCTGGGATCGAGGCCCGCATCGGGCTCTCTGCTTGGCAGGGAGCCTGTTTCCTCCTCTCTCTCTGCCTGCCTCTCTGCTTACTTGTGATCTCTCTCTGTCAAATAAATAAATAAAATCTTTAAAAAAAATAAAAAATAAAATAAAACCTTGATTTAAAAAAAAAGAAAGAAAGAAAATACCATCGGATAATGCCCCCAGTGTGCTCTTCGCCTTCTGTGGAGGGATACAGCTGGAAGAGGCCAAAGCTGGACCTGTCTTTCCCAGGGGTAGAACTACCAGAGGATGTCAGGAAGTCTTCACAGAGAGAGTGACAGTGGAACATTTGACCAGGTTAGTTGGAGGAGGTGGAAAAGGATGATGAATGGCCATTCAAATCGACAAAGCATGTGCAAAAGTCCAGTGGTGATGACTGGGTATGACTGGAATGAAGGGCGTGGACCCAGAACGGGGAGGATGGGAGTCTGGAGGGACCCACCGCCAAGCCTCTCAAGGTGTGGGGGCCATACCAACATGACAAGAATCAAGCCTGGTCATTGATGGGACAGGACCACCTGGGCACATCAGAAAGAGATGGTAAAACTGAAGACCAGTTACAGACTTTAAAACAAAACAAGAGACCAGGAGAGAGAAGCAGAGGGGAGGGGAGGGAAGGGAGATACCTTTGAGAGGAAAAATATGGCTTTGATGTAAGAGTGAAAAATAGCTCATGCTTGGAGAGCAGGTGACAGAGAGCGAGTGAGTCACAATAGGCACAAGGATGTTATGGATTGAAAGAGAAGTAAACTGTTCCATTTGGGATTCTCAGAAGCTGAAAGGCATCCACAGGGCCAGTCCAGACAGGAGAGTGGAGATTCAAGGCTGCACTACTAAGTGGGTGAAGAAGAAAGGGATATGGAAGCCACTAGACGCCTGAGCTCTGGGCACCTGGGTAGTTTAGTGGGTTAGGTGTTTGACTCTTGATCTCAGCTCAGGTCTTGATCTCAGGGTTGTGATTTCAAGCCCCTTCACGCTGGGTGTGGAGCCTACCTTAAAAAAGAAAGAAAAAGAAGAAGGTTGAATTGTGCCACAAGTCCAAGGACCCATCTGTGGATTAAAAGTGGGAGGCTGCCTCCATTGAGGTTTCAGGAGGCTACAAGAAAAACCAGGACCTGCAGATTTCCCCAGGTCCTCCTGCAGGGCCGACTCCCAGGGCTCCCAGCAAGCACCAGCTGGCATTCTGTCATTTGCTGGGGAGGGAGAATGGGTAGAGGAGGTTCAATTCCAGGAGGTTCCAGGGAGGAAGGAGAGTGAGTCCCAGGACCTGTGAGACAGTCAAAAGGTAAGGATATGAAGATGTTGGACACGGGCACCTAGGCAGCTCAGTTGGTTAAACGTCTATCTTCAGCTCAGGTCATGATCCCAGACTGAGCCCCCGCACTGGGCTCCCTGCTCAGCAGGAAGCCTGCTTCTCTCTCTCCCACCTCCCCCTGCTTGTGTTTCCTCCCTCACTGTGTCTCTCTCTCAAATAAATAAATAAAATATTTTTTTTAAAAAAAGGGAATAATGCTTTCAACAGGAGGTGCTAAATTTCAAAGGCAAAGTTTGGAGGCAGAAGGGAGAAGGGAGAGAACGGGAGAAAGCGGGCAGAGCCTGAGCTTAAGCCTAACATCAGCAGAAAGAAAACACGCATATAATTAGTAGTGTCATTCTTAACCTGTGTTGAAAACCTGATAGGAGTTTTTACAGATAACTCTAGGGATTAACCCTTAGAGATTCAGGACTCCCATAGACCCCTTAAGGTGGAGATTCACCATCTCCAAAAACATAACATTGCTTACATAGTATTTCCAATAAGGATGTGGCCAGACCAGACAAATCCAAATTGAGGAGCACTCAATTAAAAGAAAGCAGGGGGGAGGGAGGGCCTCTACTCTGAGAAATTGTGAAAGATGGAAAAAGATAAGGAATTTCACCAGGTAGAAAAAGCTTAAAGAAACGTAATGTGTAATCCCACTCTGAATCCTACACTAATGCCCCTTAAAGGGACCTTTACGAAATCAACTGATAACACTGGAATACACACAGTCGATTAGTTATAAGGATTACCAATGTTAAGTTTCCCAAAGTTGAAAAGTCTACTGTGGTGATGCAAGAGAAGGCCCTTGTTCTTAGGAAATAGCCACTGAAGTATTTATGAGCAAATGAGTATAATGGTGGCCGCTCTCAGTTCGGGAGGAAAGAAAGTACACACACACACACACACACACACACACACACACACACACACACACAGTGAGAGGGGAAGCAAATAGGACAAAATTTTTAACAACTGGTGATGGTATAGGGATATTTTGGTATATGGTATATTTTAGCAACTGGGTAAGTGGTATGTGGAGGAGCTTTGTATAGTTCTTGTAACTCTCCTGTAAGCTTGAAATTTTTCCAAATAAAAAATTAAAAAAAAAAAAATCTCTACCCAAACCAGACGCTCTGAAGTTAGGGACACTTATCCTGCTCTTCCCCAGTGCAGGCCCTGCATTGGCCCTGCGAAAGACCCTCGGGCGGGGGTCCTGGGTCTATAGGGCAGAATTAGGGGCACAGGTGGTGACTCGAAGGGCCCAGGCCGCTGCTTGGAGAAATTCCTCGCCCCCGACATTTTCTGACCTGACAGCTGAGGGGCAGCCCCGGACGCGAGCCCAAGTGACTCACCCTCGGGGCTCCCAGAGCGGAGGAGGAGGCCCCGCCCCGCAGGGAGGGCCCTGGCCAGCAGGTGCCGCTGTTGAGCCAGCTCTGGCCGATCCTGGCCGAGGCTCAGCCGGGACCTGGAGATGGTGGTGAGCCCACCGAGTGTCTTCCAGATCTCGGCCCACGGGGTCCGTAAGCGGCCTCCCTCCTTCGTCCTTGCTGGGGTCTAACTTCCCACTCCCAAGTCCTCGGCTTCCCCGCACCCCCTCCCCCACTGTGGATGCTCAAGACAACTCCCTAGGATGACGTCTGCTGGAGGAAAGGAGGGGATAAGCAGGAAGAGGCTTCAGTCCTCTTCCTAGAGTCTGAGTAGCAAATTTATCCTTTCTTTTCTCCGCCTCATCTTTTCTTCTTCTTACCCCTTCCCCGTTCACTTCCCCCTCCTCCTCTTCCTCCCCCTCCTCCTCCTTCTCCCCCTCCTCCTCCCCCTCCT
>PITA01027965.1:0-20080 GCA_004023965.1 Spilogale gracilis | reverse complement strand
ACAAAACAGGAAAAATATCCAGTAGAAAAGACAGTCTCTTCAATAAATGGTGCTGGGAAAATTGGACAGCTACATATAGAAGAATGAAACTAGACCATTCTCTTACACCACACACAAAGGCAAACTCGAAATGGATGAAAGACCTCAACGTGAGGCAGGAATCCATCAAAATCCTGGAAGAGAACATAGGCAGTAACCTATTTGACATCGGCCACAGCAACTTCTTTCAAGACACGTCTCCAAAGGCAAAGGAGAGAAAAGCAAAAATGAACTTTTGGGGCTTCATCAAAATAAAAAGCTTCTGTACAGCAAAGGAAACAGTCAACAAAACAAAGAGGCAACCCACAGAGTGAAAGAGGATATTAGCAAATGACACTACAGACAAAGGGCTGATATCCAAGATCTATAAAGAACTACTCAAACTCAACATCCAAAAGAAGATGAGCACATCAAAAAATGGTCAAGAAACATGAAGAGGCACTTCTCCATAGAAGATATGGAGATAAGATAGAAGATAAGATATGGCTAACAGACACATGAAAAAATGTTCATCGTCACTAGCTATCAGGGAAATTCAAATCAAAACCACACTGAGATACCACCTTACACCAGTCAGAATGGCCAAAATTAACAAGTCAGGAAACAACAAGTGTTGGAGAGGCTGCGGACAAAGAAGAACCCTCTTACACTGTTGGTGGGAATACAAGTTGGTGAAGCCGCTTTGGAAAACAGTGTGGAGATTCCTTAAAAAATTAAAAATAGAACTACCCTATGACCCTGCAATTGCACTACTGGGCATTTACCCCAATGATAAAGATGTAGTGAAAAGAAGGGCCATATATACCCCAATGTTCATCGCAGCAATGGCCACAATCGCCAAACCATGGAAAGAGCCAAGGTGCCCTTAACAGATGAATGGATAAAGAATATGTGTACATATATACAATGAAATACTATGCCTCCATCAGAAAGGATGAATATCCAACTTTGTAGCAACATGGACTGAATTGGAAGAGATTATGCTGAGTGAAATAAGCCAAGTAGAAAAAGTCAAGTATCACATGGTTTCACTTACTTGTGGTGCTTAAGGGCTAATATAGAAGACAGTAGGAAAAGGAAAGTAAATGGGAAGTAGGGTAATGCAGGGAGAGAAATGAAACATGAGAGACTTTGGACACAGAAACAAACTGAGGGACTTGGAGGGAGGGGGTGGGGAGATGGGAGAGCCTGGTGGTGGGTACTGAGGGCACCTATTGCATGGAGCACTGGGTGTGGGGCATGGGCAATGAATCTTGGAACACTGAAAAAATAAAATAAATTTAAAGTCAAAAAAAAAAAAAAAGACCATCCTATCTAGCTTCAAGTTGGTGGATTCAAGTCAGTTCCAAATTTTCTCAGAGATTCATAGAACAGCAAGATTGTAATAATACTGAGCTCTGAAAAGAAAGATAGTAAGAATAGATAGAATAGTGTATTCACTATTGTAGTTCACTCACACTGGTTCCAGATAACAAGTTGTGTACTTTCACCCAATTTTCCATTGGTAGCTGGAAATCAGCTGTGATAAGGATATTTAGAACATGAAAATTGACAAATGCTACAAATCAGATTTATTTTTTTCTCCCACAGAGTTAGTTTGCCAACATACTTTAAGAACAGAAGTTTGCAGTCAAACTGACATGAATGTCAATAAAAATCTTATAGGAGAGTTGTACAATTGTGTTAAAATTATGGAAGAACTTATGCGATGAAAGATTCAATTTCATTTATGAGGAAATTATTCATGAGATCTATATAAGCTGATATCCAGAGAGACCAAAGTTTATTCTTATTTGCCCAATTTAACATAGTCCCCATGAATGGAAGTGTTTCTTAAATAGCTATTTGCTAGTCAACAGGTTGATATGCAATGGTCTGAGTGTTTGTGTGTCCCCCAAACTTCTATGTTGAAATCTTAACCTCCAAATTTGATGGTATTAGAAGAGGGGGCTTCTGAGAGGTACTCGATCATGAGCATAGAGATTTTGTTAATGAAATTAATGTTCTTATAAGACAGACCCCACAGTGTGCCTGGGTCGCTCAGCTGGTTAAGCCACTGCCTTCGGTTCAGGCCATGATCCCGGAGTCCTGGGATCAAGTCCCACATGGGGCTCCCAGTTCCATGGGAAGTCTCCTTCTCCCTCTGACCTTCTGCCTTCTCATGCTCTCTCTCACTCTCTCTCTCTCTCAAGTAAATAAACAAATAATCCTTAAAAAAAAAAAAAAAAAAAAAAGACAGACGCCACAGAGATTTCCCACCATATGAGAACACAGCATGAAGACACAGGCTATCAACCAGGAAGAGGACGCTCACCCAATTATGGAAGCACTGTGATCTCGGACTTCCAGCCTTCAGTACTGTGAGAAATAAATTTCTGTTTATAAGTTACCTAGTCCATGGTATTTCGTTATAGCAATCCAAACAGACTAAGACCGGAACAGTTTGGAATGAGAAACATGAAAGTACCTAAAATGGTAGTAGAACTCAGTTCATGTTAGTTGCTCTCTTTTTCCTACCTCTGAAGCACATTTTCTCCTTTCAAAATAAATATACTGTTCTTTGGCTGGAAGTACTAAACTATAAACCAGAAGGCCAAAAACTTTGTGGTTCAGATGAGAAAGTCTGGAAAAGCAGTCTAAGTGAGCACTGTGTAATTTTTTTGCATGTGATAATAGAAACTTCATGTTTATCCTTAGACTTTCACTTTCCAGGCCAATACAATCTTGCAACCTCTGTTTTTCTTGAGTCCTATCCTAACTTAACCTCCAGGTGACTAAAGAAATCTTAGTAATAATGAAAGTTATATGTAATGTTCAAAACTGGGAACATTAGTAAAAGTTACCTTGTGTTCAATCTTTCCAAAAATGTACCAGATGTAATACTAAAAAATGAAACCAGACATTATAAAAACCTGCTAGAAAAATTTAAACTTAATCTTACAGTAGTCCACAAGTGCTTTAACCCAAGGAACAGTCAAAATTAACAGAAGTGCATTGGAAATGAAAGATAACAGTTTCAAGAACTCCAGAAAATCTTGAAATATTCAATATTTGGAATGCTATAATTACTGAAGTTTAAATTAGATGATTTCTGTTCATTAAGGCTGTATGAAAACAGTCAAAATCATTGCTAAAAAACCAGTAATGCTTTTAGAAGTTCAGATTTTGCCTTTAGAATTGGCAATGCTACTTATTAAATATCATGATATAACAATTTCTCAAACTAAATCATTCACAATATTATTATTCTAAATATTTTCCACACCTGAAATTATATGAAAACAACATTCCCTAATAGCATTTTTGCATATTGGTAACATAGCATGTTGAGATAAATTATAGAGTAATAAATTCATTCTTTGCCTATTGTCAAAATATGAACACCTATCTTAAATAAAGTGCTAAAAATGAACTGTTAAATTTATAAACACATGTGAAGTTTTTGTTTTCTGTAATTTTCTTAAAAGTTTAATATTTCAAATAAGTTACCAGATGTAAGTATGTTGATGTACAATGTAGGAATAAGGAAGGAAAAAGGAGAGCTCTGTTTTACACCCACGATGTACAACATGGTACATTTCCTACTCCTAGAAATTTTTGCTACTGAAGCCAAAATTTGGAAAAGAACTCATGTAAAGTTTCTTTTAAAATTCCCCGACCAGGGGAGCCTGGGTGGCTCAGTGGGTTAGGCGACTGCCTTTGGCTCAGGTAATGATACCAGAGTCCCAGGATCGATCCCCGCATGGGGCTCCCTATTCGGCAAGAAACCTGCTTACCCCTCTCTCACTCCCCCTGCTTGTGTTCCCTCTCTGGCTGTGTTTCTCTGTCAGATAAATAAAAAAAAATTTAAAAAATAAAATAAAATAAAATAAAATAAAATTCCCTATTATTTGTGGACCAGCCTCCTTACTGGACCATTTTGGATGCTACACATGCCTGGTCCATGTAGAAACACCTGTGTCCAGGACTGACACTAGCTGCAAGCATCCTAGTCAAGGCATGGATGAATAAGAGACTCCAAAATACACTGTGGTCTAATACATCAAATGGAAAAGATCTATGATCTTATAAAAAGGAGCTATTGAGATACTATTCCCTCAGGCCAATATCTGGATGGCTTTAACCATACTATGTCCCAGGTTCCTCTTTTAGCTTTTCCATATTGATGAAAAGTTAAGAACGTTAAGAACAATGAAAATTTATACTACTATAAAATTTACCTTAGACAGATGAAATCAGTGAAAACAGTGGTATAAGACCTCTGAAAATTCTTTCCACAATGAAAGAAATGAAGAACTGGCAAAAAAAAAAAAAAAAAAAAAAAAAAAAAAAAAAAAAAAAAAAAAAAAAAAGGAAAGAAAGAAAGAAAAAGAATCATTAGAACCCTGGACAATAATCAAAGGCTTGCAGCAATCTAGGGAATATTTATTCAAAAAGTGTGATTGAACAAATAATCCAATTAAAAAATGGGCTGAGAAACTAAATAGATATTTTTCCAAAGAAGAGGTATAGATGGCCAACAAACACAAGAAAAGATGTTCAACATTACTAATTATCAAGGAAATGCAAATAAAATCACAATGAGATATCACCTCACATCAGTCAGAATGACTAGTATCAAAAAGACAATAAATAACGAATGTTGGTGAGGGCGTGGAGAAAAAGAAACCCTTGTGCACTGTTGGTGGGCATATAAACTGATACAACCACTGTGGAAAACAATATGGAGGTATCCCAAAAAATTAAAAATAGAAACATACAACCCAGTAATTCCACTTCTGTGTATCTACCCAAAGGAAAAAAAAAAGCATTAAACTGAAAGATATATGAACCCCTATGTTTACTACAGCATTATTTACTATAGACAAAATATGGAAGCAAAATAAGTGTCCATCAATAAATGAATGGATAAAGAAGATGTGGTATGTATATATAATAAAATATCACTCAGCTATGTAAAAAAATGAGATCTTGCCATTTGTGACAACACTAATGGACCTATAAGAAATTGTGCTAAGTGAAATGTCAGACAGAAAAAGCAAATGCCAGTATGATACCACTTATACATGGAATCTAAAAAGACAACAGAAATAGACTCATAAATGAGAACTGGTTGGTGGTTGCCAGAGGGGAGGAAGGTGGGAGGATAGGCAAAATAGGTGAAGAGGACTGAGTTACAAACATCCAATTATAAAATAAGTAAGTCACAAGGATTAATAATATAGCATAGGGACTATACTCAGTAAAATTGTAATAATTTTGTGTGGTAAAGGAAAATGTAATGTGTAAAGGAAACTGGAGAATACTTCTTGACAGATAAAGAATATCAATAAAGAGAAATTATATTAAAAAAAAGAACCACATATAAATTCTAGGGTTGAAAAGTACAATAACTGAAATTTTAAAAAAGTTACTAGAGGAGATGAAGAAATCAGCAAACATTAAGATACATCAACTGATATTATCCAGTTTGCGGAGGAAAAAAGATGATAAACAAACAGAACCTGAGAGACCTGAAAGAAACTGTCAAGTGTACCAACATCCAAAATATGCACAAAAAAGAACAGAAAACTCTGAAGACACAATGAGAGAAAACTTCCAAAACTGGATGAAAAACATTATCTACACATCTAAGAAGCTTAATAAACTGCAAGTAAGATACATCCAAAGACAGCTACATACAGAAGAATGAAACTCAACCATTCTCCTACACCATACACAAAGATAAACTCAAAATGGATGAAAGATTTCAACATGAGGCAGGAATCTATCAAAATCCTAGAGGAGAAAAGAGGCAGTAACCTCTTTAACAATTCAAGACACGTCTCCAGAGGCAAAGGAAATAAAAGCAAAAATGAACTTTTGGGACTTCATCAAAATAAAAAGCTTCTGCACAGCAAAGGAAATAGTCAACAAAACAAAGAGGAAAGCCATGAAACGCGAGAAGATATTTGCAAATGACACTACAAAGGGCTGATATCCAAGATCTATAAAGAACTCAAACTCAACAACCAAAAAACAGATGATCACATCAAAAAATGGGCAGGAGACATGAACAGACACTTCTCCATGGAAAGCATACAAATGGCTAACAGACATGTGAAAAAATGTTCATCATCACTAGCTATCAGGGAAATTCAGATCAAAACCACACTGAGATACCACCTTACACCAGTCAGAATGGCCAAAATTAACAGGACAGGAAACAACAAGCATTGGAGAGGCTGCGGAGAAAGGGGAACCCTCTTACACTGTTTATAGGAATGCAAGTTGGTGCAGTCGCTTTGGAAAACAGTGCGGAGATTCCTTAAAAAATTAAAAGTAGAACTACCCTATGACCCGGCAACTGCACTACTGGGCATTTACCCCCAAATATACAGATGTAGTGAAAAGAAGGGCCATATGTACCCAATGTTCATAGCAGCAGTGGCCACAATCGCCAAACTGTGGAAGGAGTCAAGGTGCCCTTGGCTAAAGAAGATATGGTCCATATATACAATGGAACATTACACCTCCATCAGAAATGATGAATACCAACTTTTGTAGCAACATGGACGAGAGTGGAGGAAGATTATGCTGAGTGAAATAAGCCAAGCAGAGAAAGTCAAATATCATATGGTTTCACTTACTTATGGAGCACAGGGAGTAACATGGAGGACAGTGGGAGAAGGAAAGGAAATGTGAACTGGAGTAAATCAGAGAGGGAGATGAAGCATGAGAGACTTTGGACTCTGAGAAACAAACTGAGGGTTTTGGAGGGGGGGATGGTGAGCCTGGTGGTGGATATTGAGGGTATATATTGCATGGACCCCTGGGTGGGGCATAAACAATGAATCTTGGAACACTGAAAAAATAAAATAAATTATTATTAAAAAGAAGATACATCCAAAGAAGACCACACCAAGACACATTAAAATAACTGTGTAAAGCCAAAAAAGGAATTTTGAAATCAACAAGAAAGATGTAATTCATCACATCAAATTTTCCTCAATATGATTTACAGCTGATTTTTCATCAGAATCCATGAGACTAGAAGACAATTAGATGGAATGTTCCAAGCACTGAAAAAAAAAGAATGTTGACCAAAATTCTATACCCAATAAAAGTAGTTTTCAAAAATGACAGAGAAATTAAGACATTCTCATATTTAAGAAAATAAAAGAACTTGTTAGTAACTAACCTCCACACAAAAATGTGAAGGGAGACTATTAGACTTTAATGAAGGAACACTGCACAGTGACTTACATCCACATGAAGAAATAGAGAACCAGTGATTGTAACTACAAAGGTAAATATTTTTAAAAAGTATAAATACATTTTTTGTTGTTTATAACGTCTTCTCACCTGTGTGATTTAAAAGACAATTATACAAGGCAATAATTGTTAAGTGTGTGTTCATGGGCACACACTGTATAAAGATGTAATTTGTATAATAGCAACACACACAAAAAACAGGAGAAGAACATACCAATACAGAAGCAAAGTTTTTCTATGCTATGATAATTAAGCTAGTATTAATACAGACTAGATTGTTACAAATTAAATGTTAATTGTAATTGTAACCCCCAAGCAACCACTAAAAATAGTAACCAAAAAATATAGCAAAAAATGATGAGAATTAAAACAGTACAATAAAAAATATCTATTTAAGACAAAAGGAGGTAGTAATGGAGGAATAGAGGAACAAAACACATAATACATATAAAATAATAAACAGCCAAAAGGCAGATCCAAATTCTACCTTATTGGTAATTACATTAAATTTAAGTGGATTAAACACTTCAATACAAGGTAAAGGTTGTAGAATGGATAAAAAACATGACTAACTACATGCTGTCTATAAAAGAGACACTTTAAGTTCAAAGACACAAAAATCCTTTTGAATGTAAAAAGATATTAAAAAAAATACACAGTATACCATACACGGAAAGATAACTGAAAGGAGCTAATGTGACTATACTCACATCAGTCAAAATAGATTTTAAAACTAAAATTGTAATAGAAACAAAAAGAACATTCTATAATGATAAAAGGACCAATGCATCAAGGATATAACAATTATATAATACACATGCATTTAACAACAGAGTCCTAAAACGCATGAAGGAAAAACTGCCAGAATTAATGGGAAAAATAGACAAATCAATAATACCTGCAGACTACAGCACCTCACTTTCAATACTTAAAGACTTGAACAACACTGTAATCCACATAAACCTATCAGATATGAATATGTCATCCCACCCTACAACATTACACTGCATCTTCTTTCATATTCATGGGACATTCTATAGGATAGATCGTATGTTAAGCCATAAAATAAGCCTCAAGAATTGAAGAGGACTGAAATTGTTAGAGAATGGTCTACAACCACTACAGAATTAAATCAGAAATTGAGACTAAAGGAAACTCGGAAAATTTAAAATATGAGGTAATTAAATAAGACATTCCATTGTGTCAAAGAAGAACAGCAAAAGTAGTGACTATAGGAAAATGTAGAACTGTAAATTCCTGTATTTAAAAAAGAAGAAGAAGAAGAGGAGGAGGAGGAAGAGGAGGAGGAGGGGGGATAGGAAGAAAGATCTTAAGGCAATAATCTAATCATTCATTCCTTCAGGGGAAAAATTCCTTCATCAACCCTTCTAGATAGTCTATGGATATACGTGCTCCTTGCCTGTTTCTTCTTTTTGTGGCAGGTTTTCTTTTTTTTTTTTTTTTTTCCTTTTGAGAGAGAGAGAGAGAGAGAAAGAACACAAGCAAGGGGAGAGGCAGAGGGGAGAGGAGACAGAGAATCTCAAGCAGACTCCCTGCTGAGCATGGAGCCTGACATGGGGCTCCATCCCAAGACCCTGAGATCATGACCTGAGCCTAATCAGAGTCAGATGCTCAACCAACTGAGCTATCCAGGAACACCTCCCACCCCTCTCCTTTTTTTTAAGATTTTTCTTGTGGCAGGATTTTTAAACTTGTATACCTTCTCTTGATCCTGCAGGCATGAGACCAAGTGTTGACAGCCTCTTTTTTGTTTTTACCTATGCGACACTACAGTCCAAGCTTGTGGTCTCTCCTTGACCTACACATTTGAGTCTTCCTTCTACATATGCTCTCTAGCTGTCTTCCAAAACTTGCTTTCACCATGGCTTTCAGGTACACACACAGGGAGCCTGCCATGGGAAGTAAAAAGGGTGTGGTTGAGACACCCAAGGTATTGGGAGTACCTGTCAGTGAAATGGGTGGACCTACTGATGAGCCTTTCCTAGTGGCTCATGGCCAGCTCTCAATGGAGTCCATGGCACAGGCACTAGGATCCATATTCCTTTAAGGCCGTCTGTGAGTCTTTCTGCCATTCTCCCAAACTATTCATTTCCCTCAGTCGTGGAGCTCACTGTTGAATATTCTGTATAGGACAAAAGAGACATGAGCTTCTTCAGCAGTGTCTTGCCCAGCTAAGGAAGCCAGATGCTCACTCACACACTCTTCCTTTCCTCCGTGGAAGACATCACAAGCCAAGAACTTGTCCCTTGGCCCTAAGTTGTGGCAAGTTAAATGAGGCGTGGGTGAAGTCCAGCTGTTCATCACTCCAATACCTCTAAACCCATATGTTTTTGCTAGAGTGGATCTCTGTAACTTATCCTCTAGAAACCTGGACTTCCACAAAGGCTCTTCTGTCTGTCAGTGATTGGCGAAGTCAGTGTCCTCCAGGGATACCCAGACAACATAGGAAAGGGAATGGAGATGGTTCATGGGTTACTATAGGGCCCACAGCCAGGAATGAGTTCTGTTTGCCTATTACCCAATGCACATATGAGAAAGACTTCTACCACATTCCTTGGAGTGCAGTGCTGGATCCCACAGTCTCCCAAAAAGTTTGTTCATGGATACTGAAGTTCTGCTGCTGGGTATAAGATAAAAATGGGGGACATCTCATGTTGTTATGATATTGACATCACTCCTCATTTGTAGCCAAAACAATCATGATAAAGAAAAATTTAGACTTTACTACAAAGCTTTTTAGTAATCTAGACAGTATGATACTGGCATAAAGACAGACATAATCAATGGAATAGAAATGAGGGTCTAGAAATACAATGATATCATCATGGCAACTGACTTTGACAACAATGCCAAAATAATTCAATGCAGGAAGAACAGTCCTTTCAATGAAGGCTACTGGGACAAATGGATATCCATGTTTAAAAGAATGAAGTTTAATCTCTATGCCACACCCTATATAAAACTTAACCAAACTGTAAAAACCATAGATGAAACCTGGTGAAAATCTTCATAATCTTGGATTGACAGTCACTTATTAGATAGGATACCTAAAGATTAGAGAAAAAACGTAAAACAGGTAAATTGGACTTCATCAAAACTAAAGACCTTTGAGTATAAGTAGACTCTATCAAGAAGTTAAAAATACAATCCACAGATGGAGAGAAAATATTTGCAAATATATATTTGATAATATTAAAGAACTCATAATCAATAAAAAAGAGATATAATCTAATTAAAAACAAGCAAGGAATCTGAATAGATCTTTCTACAAAGACAATCTACCGATGGCTATTATGCACATGGACTATGTTCAACATCATTAATCATGAGGTACATGTAAATCCAAATCACAATGAGATCCTCTTTTACACCCAGTCTAGCCCATTAGGGTGGCTATAATTTTTTTTAAAACAAAGAAGGAAAATAAGTTTTGGTGAGGATATAGAGACATTGAGACTCATACATTGTTGGTGGGAATGCAAAATTGTGTAGCTGCTTTGGGAAATAGTGTGGCAGTTCCTCAAAAAGTCAAACATGGAATTACCATGCAACTCCATACCAGCAACTCCACCCACAGATACCCAAGAGAACTGAAAACATGTGCCCACACAAAAACCTGTACACAGATGTTCATAGTAGCATTATTCATGATAACCAAAAAGTGTAAACAACCCAAATGTCCATCAACTGATGAGCATATAACAAATGTGGTACATCTACACAATGAAATAATATTCAGCCATAAAAAATAATGAAGTGCTGAGACTTGCCACAACACAGATGAATCTTGAAAACTTTACACTAAGTAAGATTCAGACACAAATTTTCAAATAGTGTACGATTCCATTTGTAAGAAATGTACAAAAAAGGCAGATCAGAAAAGTGGATAGTAAACAGTTGCTGAGGTTGGGGAGTTGGGTGGGAGTTTAGAAAGTGACTGATTAAGGGTACAGTGTTCCTTTTAGGAGAGACAAAAATGTTCTAAAATTAGGTTTTGGTTATGCTTGCACAACTATGTGGGTATATTAAAAACACAATGATTGTATGCTTTAAATGGATGAATTTTCTAGTATTTAAATTATATGTCAGTAAAAAGACAAAAAGTTTTAATGAAGGAATTAAAAACATTTCTAATGTGAAGAGGGGAAAAATATGAACAAGAAGCAAAAGAGAAGGTGCTGAAAAAAAAATCAGTAAACAGTTTACAAAAGAGAAGGAATGAAACTTAAGTAGCTATTCCTAATACTTACATTGAATAAGTTCAAAGAGGTCGGATAAGGATCTCACACTATTTTTAAGGAATAATTTTAAGTTTTGTAGTCCTCTTTCTCACAAAGGATTATTTACCAATTTTGATCTTCTTTGGCAGCCTGAGATCAAGAACAATGACAAGAGGGAAGCCATTCAACCAAATTCCAAAATGTATTATAATGTCATAGTAATTAAACTGTTGTGGTTTTGGTAAACATACTGACCAATAAAATAATAGAAAGAATGTATCTGTGTATGAAGGCCATTTCAGATCATCACAAAATGGCAACTAAATTAATGGAGAAAAGATGAATTATTCTATAAAGGGATTAAGACAATTGACTCTCCATTAAAAGAAAATAGTATGCTTGTTTCCTGTCTTCTCTGGAATACACAAGTATATTTCAGATGGCTTAATGATAAAAATGGACTTTTAAAAATTTTTGTTAAAATTATATGAGTTTACCTATTTCTACAGTCACTCTGATAGGTACCTTTGGGAAGACAGAAAAGACTTATGAAAATTTCCTGTTACACACCTTTTCTGTGGGACCTGATAACACATTTGTAGTGAAGACATACGTGAAAAAAAGTGGGGTCCTTGAGTTCTTTTGGAAACAATCCATGGAGGATTTTAGAATTTAAAAGTTAAGGTAAACATTTAATAGATGGAGTGTTTCTTATACTACTTACATCAGTGATAATACCTATGTCAATCACTAACTTAAATGATCTTTTAGGCTTTTCTTTTCCAAGAAAATAGAGTGTCTTCTCTAAGGGCAAATCATTATAACTCTCTTCTGAGTTTTTCCCTAGGTATCATTCTACATGGGATTTGTAAACAAGTTGCCCAGCAGAAAATTGTCTGGAAAATTATATGTCACAAGTTTCACAACAGTTATTTAAATCTTATGGTAAAGGCACTTTGTATAATCTTCTTTTCTATACTTCTAAATTTACTAACATGAACATAAAACTGCAAACACAAAAAAGTGAAAAACAGTAAACTTCAAGTGGCTACATTGGATATATCTGATTTTCAGAGCCAAAAAACGTGATGACAACATCAACAGCCTCAAAAAAAGCTTTTCTACCCCGTATTAGAAATTAAAGAAAACTTTACAAGTCAGGTATACTGAGGACAAGAATATTTGGAGGCAATAAAAAGATATTTTAAAAGAAAATTTATAATCACCTTTAAAAAATATCTTTAAGTCTTTTTTTCACATTTGCACATTTTTTTCAAATCAACACAAAGGGACTATTCTCTAATATGATATTCTAATTTAGAAAAAAATTTTATCCACCTCCCTTAATTTATAATTTCACACACTAAAAGAGAGATTAATAATTAGAGGTAGCCTTTGTTTTGCACAGTGTTGGGTTAAGTGAAACTTGTTCACATTTAAATTGTGTGCTTGTTTTGCCCTGTACCAATCTCAGCTACCACGGAACCATGTGCATTGAGGACATGGTTCACAACATGAATTTCCACTAACATGGTACAATAAAAAAGTAAGGACCAACTACATTAGCATATTTGATAGATTCCATGATGATTAAAATTAAGACAATAATCACTTGTGTGATATGAGTGAGCTATTCAAATATTGCTTTCTTCTAAGCCATGTAACATAATTTCTGAGCTATTTTTGCTAAAGTCATTGAAGAGGCTTGAAAAAATTATCACATATTCTAAGATTCATTCCTGTAGAATCTTATACTTATAACCTTGAAAAATTATATTACTTTAAGATCTACAATGTGTGTGATGTGTGCCCAAGCACACATACATATTTTATTTCATAGTAAAGATATATGTGGTACCCAGAAAAAAACTTCTGTTAGGGTTTCAGTCAGTCCTTTTTTTTAGGTCAAACTTTTGAAGGATTGTTTTATAATCACATATAAATATCAAATGTTATTTTGTTATTCATTTTTGAGTGATAGACTTTTTTAATAAATTTATACCAGGAGACAGAGATAGCCAGCTAGTGTTTGAGTTCTTTTTTTATTTTTAGATTTTATTTATTTGAGAGAGAATGAAAGTGAGCAAGCATAAGTGGGTAAGGTAGAAGCAGACCCCCTGCTGAGCAGTGAGCCCAACACAAAACTCAATCCTGGGACTCTAGAATCATGACATGAGCTGAAGGCAGTCGCTCAATCAACTATACCAGACATAGACATCAAAACATGTCAATAACATCAATTAAGACTTAACTAAAATGTCTGAGATTTTGCTTTTTAAAACATGAACATTCTCCATAATGAGTTAATAAAATGTCATCATTCTTTCTCCTTACAGATTCATGCTATTTAATTCAGCTCTCAGGGGAAATTAAACCAACCAAAATAACCTTTCTGCATTATTTAACAGTGCAAATTTGAGGTAACAAGGGTAAATAATTGTGCAGGAATATGTCATAAAATGGAGACTTCCCTAGTGCTCCCACCGTGGTGATAATCCCTATTAAGGGTTACCATTGTTCTGTCCTTGCATTTTATAGTGTGTTTGTTTTTGAACTTCATATGAACAGAATCATATATCATTTATTACTCTTTCAATATTTTTTCATTCATCATGATATATGTGATATTTATGTTGCAAATAGCAGTAGTTCTTCATTGCTCTGTAGAATTCTATTGCATGAACGAACCACAATTTATGCAGGTATTCTACCATAGGTAGATTTCTGTGCTGTTTTTAGTTTCTTACTACTATGAGTAACACCACTATAAATATGTTTTGACAGAAATAAACATTCATTTTGCTTGGTATATACTGAGCAGTAGCAACAGTGGGTCATAGGTAGAAGTATGTTTAGCTTTCATAGATACCACCAGCTTCCCAACATGATTATGGCTATTTATACTCCTACCAGCAATATGTGAAGGTTCCAGCTGCTCCTCATCCTCACTGTTTTTAATCAAGTCCAACGTAATGGTCTGTCAATCTTATCTGGCTAGTGCTTACCGGAACACTGCTTAAGTAAATCTTTGTCTGTTCCTGAATATATTCTCCTATATTTTACTCTAGAAATTGTGTTGTTTTACCTTTCACTTTTCAGTCTAAAATCAATCTCAGAATAATTTTTATGGATATAGTGGCCAAGATTTATTTTTTTCCATATGGATAGCTAATTAATTCAGCACCATATACTAAAGCAACTCTTCTTCCATCATTGCACTGCCATTGCAATTTTGCTTTAATCAGGTTATTGTATAAGTGTAATTCTGTTTCTCAGATCTATTTGGTTCCCTTGTTAATTTGTCTATCTTTACACCAATAAAGCACTGTCTTAATTATTGTAGTTTAAAATAACCTGCCCTGGCTGCACTTTGTATTTCTTTGTGTATTTAAGGTCTTTTATATTTCTAAGTTTTGAAATCAACTTGATAACATCTCCAAAACAAAGAATGTTGGCCTTTTATTAAGATTTCATGGAATACAGGTGAAAGACATCTTAACAAAAATGAATCTTCCATTCAATGACTATAATGTCTCATTATGAATTGAAAAATGGTGTTTTAATTCCCTAATTGTTACTAGTTTATAAATATAAAATGTAGTTTACATTATTTACAGTGACCTTACTAAATTCCATTATTTCTTCTAGTAGTTTGTAGATTTTTGCACAAATGATAATTATACCTGCAAATGGCAGCTTTCTCTTTACTGTCAAACTATATTTTTCACTTACTTTTCTTCTTTATTGCATTTGTTAGAAACTTCAATACAATATTAAATAAAAGAGCTAATAGTGGACATTCTCTTGCTTCCACTGGCAGGAGGAAAATGTTCAGTATTTTACCATTATGTTAGATGATGGCTGTAGGCTGTCATTGTTTTATACACCATAGATTAGATTAAGGATGATCCCTTCTAGTTCTAGTTTCTCAAATGTTTTTGTACTAAATGGATGTTAGATTTTATCAAATAATGTTTCTGCAGAGTTAAATCATATGATTTGCTTCTTTATTTGATAAAAGTGGTAAATATATTGATTGATTCACCAATGTTTACCCAATCTTGCATTCCTGGAATAAACCTCATTTGTATTATCTTGTTTACGAGGTTTGCATCCATGTTCAGGAAAGAATTTAAGTATAGCTTTTTGTGGTTTTTTGGTTTGGTTTGTTTTTTCTTGCAAAGTTACTATGTGGTTTTGAGATCAGGTTTATCCTGGTCTCCTAACACAGGTGCAACTGTTCCCTCCTTTTTCCATTTTCTGAAACAGTTCGTACACAATTGACATCACGCAGATTATTTCATCCTTAAATATTTGTAGGAATTCACCAATGAAGCTACCTAGGCTTGAAGTGTTTGTGTGTGTCTGAGAAGGCTTTCACTGTGAATTCTATTTCTTTAGCAAACATAAGGCTATTTAAATGTTCTATTCGTCCAGATGCCAAGTGTGTTTTTCCAGATTTTTTTTCATTTACATTCTCAAATACTTAGCATGAAGGTGTTCATATGTTCTTTTGTTACTGAGATATAAATCACATACCATAAATTCACTGTTTTAAGGTATACAATTCAGTTGTTTTAAAATGTTTACAAGTTTGTGCAACCATCACTGCTATTTTAATGCCAGAACATTTTCACCAGTCTAAACAGAAGCTCCTATTATGGGTGGCTTTCCATTCCCTTCTCCCAGCCCCCAACACCCACTAATCTACTTTTTGTCTCTAGATATTTGCCTTCTCTGGATATTACATATAAATGGAATTATACAGTCTGTGACCTTATGTTTCTGGCTTCTTTCACTTAGTGTAATGTTCTCAAGGCTGATTTATGTTGTAGCATGTAACAGTATTTTATTTCTTTTAATGACTCACTAATATCCCACTGTATAGCTCCACCACATTTTGTTTATCCATTCATTAGTTCACATACATTCAGGTCATTTCTATTTTTTGTTTATTGTGAATGCTGTTGCTGTGAAGGCTCGTGTAGAAGTTTTTGTGTGAATATGTTTTCAGTTCTCTTGGGTATACACCTAAGAGTAGAACTGATAAGTCACACAGCTTTAATATTTTGGAGAACTGTCAGAAACTGTTTTCCAAAGCAGCTGCACTAGCAGTGTATGAGGGTTCCAATTTCTCTACAGTCTCACTAGCACTTGTTACTTACCCCTAAAAAAAAAAAAAAAAAAAAAAAAAGCCATTCAAGTGGTTATAGAGTGGTATCTCATTTAGGTTTTGATTTTCATTTTTCTAATGACTAGTGATGCAGAGAATCCTATGTTTTTTTTGTGTTTTCAAAGTCTGTAGGAGGTAGTGATGTTGCCTTTTTCATTTCTTGGATAGGTAATTTGTGTTTTCTTTCTATTTGTCCATTATCCATCTTTCTAGAGTGTTATCCATTTTTCTAGTCTTTTCAAAGAAAACATTTTTAGCCTTGTCAATTTTCTCAGTTACGTATTTGCTTTATTTTTTCATTATTTCCTGCATCCTCTTATTTCTCTAGGTTAGATTTACTGTTTTTTTTTATGGCTTCCTGAAATGGAAGTACAGATCATTTACTGTCTTTGTCATATTCTAATATGTGCAGTCACATTCTAATTTACCTCCAAAGTACTGCTTTAGTTGAGTTCTCCCCAAACTGAAATCTGTATTTTCATTGTTAAAATATTTTCTAATTTCTATTTTTGATTTCCCTTTTGATCCATTATTTGGAAGCTTGTTGCTTAATCCAAATGTTCAGGAATCATCTATTTTTCTCTTGTTAATTTCTAGCTTACTTTCACTTTTTTCAGTGAATATAGTCTATATTATTCAAATCCTTGGAAATTTTTGGAGACTTAAAGTAAATGGAGAATATAAAGAAGCATCAAAAATATCTAGAAATTAATACTCACACCCCTCTATTTCAAGAGATAAAAAGGATCTTCTAATTTTTATTCTTAACCTCTTTCATATATAAATTAAAAATATTGCTTAGAAATGTAACCATAATGAAAACTGTACATGCACTCTCTGTACCATTCTATAACAGGTCCTATAAGCCATAGTGCTCCTATCACTTGGGCAAACTGGAATTATTGAAAAAAATGAATGATTATTCTCATTCAGCCATGTAACAAACACCTCTGACCTTTGTAAAGTGAGTGGTTATTCTGTCTATATGATCTATCACTGCAGCAAATTCTGTCTCTGAGCTTCCCAGAGTCACACTGATAGCACCCTGGGACATAGACTCCTTATTCGCACTTCAAAGTTCCATTTTACTTATAGCTCTATTTCCTGGTAGACACTGGCTGACAAAATGTGTCCTCAGACCATCTGAACTTCTGTATTGACAATTTTGTCAATAATTATTCTACCTTTAGAATAAGAAGAAATGTAATTTTTTAAATATTTTATTTATTTATTTGACAGAGAGACAGCCAGAGAGGGAACTCAAGCAGGGGGAGTGAGAGAGGGAGAAGCAGGCTTCCCACCGAGCAGGGAGCCTGATGTGGGGCCTGATCCCAGGTCTTCAGGATCATGACCTGAGCCGAAAGCAGTCGCCCAACCAACTGAGCCACCCAGGTGCCCCGAAATGTATTATTTTTACATTTGTATTCACATTTACACAAGGGATGATACAGGCCAAAACAATGCTATCTAATACTGTCATTGACAATAACCCTCAGTTTCCTCATTTGAGTTAAAAAATAAATAAATTACATTTCAAGGTAATAGAGTTATCAAAGGAATAACTTAAGTACTTAATAGATTGTCTTTCACATGGCAGTGCTCACAAAAGATAAGTTATTACCCTCTAATACTTTCTGACTTCTCTTACATGTTATCCTAAACTCACTGATAGCTAAAATATATCCTGAGAGGCAAGCAATATTCAAAACCACATTGCTCATTTCAGGTTAGATTAGGTTATGCTGTAGTAACAAATAACACCAAAATCTAAAAGTTTTTTTTTAAAGATTATTTCTACATCTATTACATATTCCATACAGGTCTGAGGGGAGAGTGTGCATTTAATATTAATCCTTAGATATAGACAAATGCAGTCTTACCATGTAACCCAGAGAAAAACAGATCTGAAATACCTGTGGCAGCCCTAATGACTGGTACAGTATCCCTCATGTCCTATCGTTCAGCTTTTATTGAAAATATTCAGAAGTACACCATTATACAGACAAAAGTATGCCTAAATGGAAAAGGCTAATAATACCAAATGTTGGAAAGGATTTAAAACAACCAGAGTTCTCATACACTGTACTAGTAAGAGTATAAAATGGCATGACTACTTTGGAGAGTTATCTGACAATTGATTAAAAAGCTGAATACACACCTACCCTTTAACCCCATAACTCCAATCCAAGAGAACTGAAAGCATATGAACACAAAAACCCTTGTATAAGAATGCTCAATCAAATGTATTCACACTTACCAAAATCAACCCGGATGTCCATCCATAGGAGAATGGATAAGCAAACCACAGTTGTAGATTTATACAACATATACTACTCACAGTCAAAAGAGACAAACCACTGATATATCCAGAAACATGAAAGAATATCAAAACATTTTGCTGCGTGGAAGAAGCCAGAAAGAAAGAACATTCTGTAGATTCCATGTATATACAGTCCTAGAATAGGCAAAACTAACTTATGATGATAGAATCATAAGATCATTATTACTAATCATTAGATCAGTATTTGCTGCTAGCTCAAGTGGTAGAAACTAAACAGGAAAGAGCACAAAAGAACTGTTTTTACTGATGGAAATGTTCTGTGTCTTGAGTGAATGTGCATACATTTGCTAAAACTAACTGATCCATTCGCTTAATACCTGAACATCTTATTCTATATTAATAATAGCCTGACTTTTTAAAAATTAAAAAGTATTCAAGGACATTTCAGTCATACAATTTTTAATATTACTTTATTTGACAAACAATACTATTCATTAGCCATTTCAGGACATTCTGTTTGACTCAGATTTTTAAAGTAATGTTGTATTAAGAAGCTTGGGGAAAAATTTAATAAAAACATCAACATCACTCTGATAATATGCCAAGACAGTAAAATTTTCATGGACCATATTTTAAAGTCTGAAAAATTCAACTCATTTTAGACTGCTTCGGCTGTTCATTCAATTTTTTTAAGTAAGGAAACTATATGGAAAGTAAGCATTAAATCACCTAGATGCTGACATCTGGTGGAGCATTTCTACCTTTTATTTCACCAGTTATACAGCTTTTTAACTATTTACCAACATTACTTAGGTTAAAGCTGTAAAGAAAACGACATTTACTAGCTATTGAGCAAGAGTCCTAATTACTCTTAGCTTTTTTCTCACTTGCTAAACAATATAAAAAGCATCTGAAACAGTGCCTGGACTATGATATAAACTTAATATGTAGTCAGTTTCATTCTTGTGCATGAAGCAACCTTAATAATTTTTTTCCTTTTCTTTCTTTCCTCCTCCTCCCCCTACCTCTTCCACTTCCCTTGCCTCTTCCTTTTCTTCTCATTTTCTTGCCTCTTTTGCTTCTTCTGCCTTC
>PITA01027964.1:0-20101 GCA_004023965.1 Spilogale gracilis | reverse complement strand
AAAGAATGTATTTTGTGTGTGTGTGTGTATTGAATTTTCTTGTTAAAAATCAATTAACCAGAAATGTGAGGGTTTATTTCAGGATTCTCAATTCTGTCCCACTGATTTATATGTTTATCCATGTCTGTACCACAATAGCTTTATTACTGTACTTCTATAGTAAGTTTTAAAGTAGGAAAGTGTGAGTGCTCCAACTTTGTTCTTTATTTTTCAAGAATTCTTTGATGAATCTGAAACTTCATTGGCATATGAATTTTATATCTCCTTGTCAATTTCTGTAAAAAAGCTAACTGAGATATTAATAGGGATTTCTTTGAAATGTAGGTCAATTTGGGGAATATTTCCAGTTTTACTTTGCTGTAGTAAGTCATATGATGCATAAACATGAAATGTCTTTTCACTTAATGAGACTGCTTTATTTTCTTTTTTTAAAAGATTTTATTTATTTATTTGACAGAGAGACACAGCGAGAGAGAGAGAGAACACAAGCAGGGGGAATGAGAGGGGAAGAAGCAGACTCCCTGCTGAGCAGGGAGCCCGATGTTTGGCTCGATTCCAGAACTCCAGGATCATGACCTGAGACAAAGGCAGACACTTAACGACTGAGCCACCCAGCCACCCCCTTTATTTTCTTTAAGCAATGTCTTACAGTTTTCAAAATAAAAGTATTACACTATCTAGTTAAATTTACTTATACATATTTTATTCTTTTGGCACTATTGCAAATGGATTTATCTTCCTTATTTTATTTTATTTTTTTTTAAGATTTTATTTATTTGACAGACAGAAACACAGCCAGAGAGGGAACACAAGCAGAGGAAGTGAGAGAGGGAGAAGCAGGCTTCCCGCTGAGCAGGGAGCCTGATGTGGGACTCGATCCCAGGTCTCTGGGATCATGACCTGAGCCGAAGGCAGTTGCTTAACCAACTGAGCCACCCAGGCGCCCCCCTTATTTTATTTTTATATTCTTCATTGTTTTTAATGAATTTCCTAGGACCTTTTTTTAATATTTAGGATCATACCATTTGAAATTAGAGACCATTTCACTTCTTCCTTTCTACTCTGGGTGCCTTTTATTTTATTTTCTTGCCTAACTTCCCAGTTTAGAACCTTCAATACAATGTTGAATAGAAGTGGTGAGAACAAAACCATTGTCTTGTTTCTGTTCCTTAGCAAAACACGTTCAGTCTTTTACAGGTAAGTGTCATGTTTTCTGGGGGAATTTTCATAGAAGCCTTTTTTAGGTTGAGGAATTTTCTTTCTATTCCTAATTTGTTATGTATTTTTTTCATGAAAGGGTAATAGATTTAGTCAGATGCTTTTTCTGTATCTATTGAGATAATAATGTGGTTCTTTTCCTTCCAGGATAATATGATTCAGTATATTATATCAATGCATTTTTAACTTATTTAAGATTTTATTGTATTAATTTTTAATTTTTTTATTGATTTTTTTTTCTTGCTCAGTCTAAGTAGAGCTTTATTGTCTCCACTGTTCTTTTATAATGACCAAATTTTGGTCACACCAATATTCCCTGAACTAATTGGTTGATTCATTTTCTATTTCATTGATTTTTCATAAATTTATTTTTTCCTTTTTTAAACTTCCTTCAGGTTAATTTAGTCTTTTTTTTCCTTTGTAAGATAGAAGCTTCAATAATTTATTTTAAATTGTAAGCATTTTAGACGATAAGCTTCCTTTTATGTACCAATTCTGCTGCTGTATCTCACAAATATGAGATGATTTAATATATTGTATTTTTTTAAGATTTTGCTTATTTATTTGACAAAGAGACACAGCTCGAGAGGGAACACAAGCAAGAGGAGTGAGAGAGGGAGAAGCAGGCTTCCTGCACAGCAGGGAGCCCGATGTAGGGCTTAAACCTGGGACTCCAGGATCATGACCTGAGCCGAAGGCAGACGCTTAATGACTGAGCCACTCAGGTGCCCCTAATATGTTGTATTTTTATTAACATTCAGTTCAAAATATCTTATTTCCCTTGTGATTTCTTCTATGGGTCATGACTTATGTTAAAATGTACAATTTACTTGTTTTATCAATTACTGAGAGGGGAATATTCATATCAGCAGAGCACTAAGCATCACAGAAAAATTGGTGAATTAAACTTCATCAAAGTTAAAATTATTTGCTTATCAAAGGACACTGCTAAGATAAAAAACCTAGGCAAGATGTAGACAGAGAGAAAATATTCGTAATACATATCTCTATCAAAGGGTCTTTATCCAAAATATAGAAGGAACTCCTCCAATTCAATAATAAAAAGACAGCACAATATTTGAAATGGGCAAAATACAAGAATAAGGCACTTCCCAAAAGAAGATATATGATTGGCCAAAAAGCCTATGGAGAAATGTTTAGAATCATAAGACATTAAAGAAGTACAAATTAAAACCACAATGGGAATGAAAGGCACAACATAGGGAATATAGTCAATGATATTGTAATAGCGTTGTGTGGTGACAGATGGTAGCTACATTTGTGGTGAGCATAGCATACATATAAGCTTGTCAAATCGCTATGTTGTACGCCTGAAACTAACATTGTGTGTCAACTATACTCACTAAATAAAATAAAAATAAACTGCAGTGGCATATTCTACAATAACTGGAATGACTAAGATCAAATATATGGCCACACCAAATGTTGGTAAAGATGTGAGGCAACCATAACTCCCATTCATTTATAGTTGGAGTATGTGATACACATACTCTTTAGTTGACTCCCTTCAATCCCCACCTTCTTGTATTCATGTCCCATGTGATCCCTCCCCTTGAGCATTAGTGGGACTTACATTAGAATAGGGCAAAGGTAATGGGATGTATATGATTAAATGTATTTGATTACATGATTACATTTTATAGGATTGTAGCACTTACCTTGCTGGAGTATCTGGCTCTTTTGCTGGCTTTGGGGAAGCAATTGCCCATGCTAAAGAGCCCCACATGGAAAGGAACTGCTAGCCTTTGTAGTAGCTGAGGGCAACCACCAGCTAACAGCCAGAAAGGAACTGAAGTCCTCAATCACACAACACAAGGAAGTGAATTCTGCCAACAACCACAAGAGTCTGGAATCATGTCCTTCCCCAGTTCAGTCACCATATGAGAACCGAGTTTGGGTCAACACTTTGATTACAGATTTGCAAAGTATCAACTAAGCTATGCCCAGTCTCCTGATCCCAACTGGGAGATAATAAATGTGTGTTGCTTTATGCTGTTAAATTTGTGGTATTATTGTTAGGCAGCGGTAGATAACTAACACAGATTATAAAATGTTACAACCTCTTTGGGAAATGGTTTGACATTTTCTTATAACATTGTACACACTCCAACTACATGACCCAGAATTCCACGCTCAAGAGAAACAAATCCACAGAAAGGACATAAACAGGAATTTTCACTACTTAATACAAAAGAGTAAAAAAAAAATCACAAAAAACAAATGTCCTCCAATGTAGAAGTAGATAAAGAAATTGTGGTATATTGATACAATACAAGGAATACCACTCAAGCATAAAATGGAATAAACTTTTGACAGACACAAAACATGAATGAATCTCAAAACATTATGTTAAGGTAAAGGAGCCCAGACACAAAAGAGTATAAACTATGTGATCTCATTTATATGAAGTCCTAGGACAAGGAAACCTAATCTATAATGAAAGAACCAGTGGTTGCCTCTGGGAGTTAAGGGCAGGCAATTACTTGGAAAGGGCACGAGATAATTTTCTGCAGTGATGCATGTGTTCTCTATCTTGATGAGGTGTAGATTACACAGGTGAATGTGTTTATCGAAAACACCTCTAACTGGGGGCCTGGGTGGCTAGGTTGGTTAAGCAACTGCCTTCAGCCCAGGTCATGATCCTGGAGTCACAGGATCAAGTCCTGCATCAGGCTCCCCACTTGCTGGGGAGTCTGCTTCTCCCTCTGACCCTCCCCCTATCTCATGCGCGCTCTCTCTCTCTCTCTCTCTCTCTCATTCTTTCTAAAAGAAATAAATAAAATCTTTTAAAAAACACCTCTAACTGTGCACATAAGATATGTGCTTATCACTATATATAAATTATACTTTGATTAAAAAAATTAAAGAATAGCACCATATGTCTCAAGTGAAATTACCCCATGATTCTTAAAGATAAAGAAAAGCATTAAACATCTGCCATGTGTAGTCTGTAACAACACAAGTTTCCAGAGGAAAAGGCACCTTCTGCATGGTTCTCTCTCGGATGATCTTTGTGCCTGGAGCTTCATTGACTCAATCCACCTAAAGAAGACCATGCCACCCAGTGAATGCTGAACTCTACATCCTATATTTAATCAATAAGTAGTCAGAATATGACCCAGAACAAACAAGCTGTTAAAATAACTTTATTACCCTTATCACACAGCTACTTCAAACATGATTTGATTTTCACCAATTATCAGAGATTTTACTTAATTCAAAATAATATTTGTTGTGGTACTCTGCCAAGCAATGTAGAGGGAGATTAAATTATCAAAAAAACTGTGAGTTCATAACTGTCAAGGATACAAAAAACAAGAAAAGTCTGAGAAACTGTCACAGTCTAAGTAGCCTAAGGAGAAATAACAACTAAATGTAACTTTGATTCCTGGATGCGATTTTGGAACAGAAAGAACATTATGTTAAAAACTATGGAAATCTGGGATGCCTGGGTGAGTTAAGAGCTGTCCTTCAGCTCAGGTCATGATCCCAGGATCCTGGGATGGAGTCCTACATTGGGCTCCTTGCTCAGCAGGCAGTCTGCTTCTCCCTCTCCATCTGCCCCTCCCCTTGCTTGTGCTCTCTCTCTCTGACAAATAATAAATAAATTCTTAAAAAAAAAAACCCACAAAACTATGGAGGGCCACCTAAGTGGCTCAGTGGGTTAAAACCTCTGCCTTCGGCTCAGGTCATGATCTCAGGGTCCTGTGATGGAGTCCCACGTCGGGCTCTCCGCTCAGCAAGGAGCCTGTTTCCTCCATGCTTTCTCTGCCTGCCTCTCTGCCTACTTGTGATCTCTCTCTCTCTCTCTCTCTCTCTCTGTCAAATAAATAAAATCTTAAAAAATATATGGAAATCTAAATAAAGTATGGACCTTGTTAATCACAGCTTGTGAATCTTGGTGTATCATAATATACTAATTGGATTTTTTTTTTTAAAGAGAGTGAGAACACAAACAGTAGGGAGGAGCAGAGGGAGAAGGAGAAACAGGCTCCCCGCTGAGCAGGGAGCACAATGCAGGGCTCCATCAGGGACTCTAGGATCATGACCTGAGCTAAAGTAGATACTTAATGGACTGAGCCACCCAGGCTTCCTGTAAGAGGTTAATAAGAGGAAATTGTGTGCAGAGGGAGAGGGGATATATGGGAACTCTGCACTATTTTCTCAAATTTTCCATAAATATAAAACTTCTCTAAAAATAGAATCTGGTTTTTTTTTTAAACCTATGAGAGCAAGCTGAATGTACATGGTAGGATCTGGAAGCATACTAATAACTAAGAGAGGACAGATTTAAAAGCTGGGTGGGAAAAAAAGGGGTAGCATCCCACGAACAGTCTAGGTGGTTTTCAGTCTATCTCTGTTACTTACTGTCTGCAATGTTCCTCTCCTCCAAATAGCTGGCTCAAATGTAATCCGTGTCAACCAATCTCTCCTGTGGCAGCTGCTGTTATTTCTGTTTTCACTCCCTGCTGATCTGGACATGGGACATCTATAAGTTCCCACATAGAAATTACTGGCAACAAATATTAATGAGAAACGTGGTTGCTTTTCATGACTTTGGTGGGAAAATGGAAAAGGCATTCATGTTGAACACAGCAAACAATTTTAAAATCCCCCTTAAATTGCAGTTTATAAGGATATCATTGGGACAATGAGGGAAATTTGAAGATGCACTAAGTGTTAGATACTGTATTGTATCAAGTTTAAGTTCCTGGGTGGGATAATTGTATTGTGGTCCTATAGGAGAATGGCCTTATTCTCAGGAGACATGTACTGAGGTATTTAGCGGTGGAGTTTCATGATGTTTACAAACTTTCACGTGGTTCATAAAATATATATATGTACATTTCACTCTGTATCTACTTTTTAAAATCTGCCTATGTGTATACAAAATGTCAATACACACATTTATAAAAGTATGCTCTCTGTCCCTCTGTATATATGCAGATGCATATGTAATGGGTACACCAGTGTTTATTGTACAATTCTTGCAATTTTGCTAAAGTTTTGGTCTTTTTCAAAATACAACATTTGTGGGACTCCCCCTTACCATGTGCATTCTTTGACATCCCTGCCTTGGCTCCCCAGTACCAGAGATCTCTCTTTAATACTTCTTCTCTAATCCTGCTCCATCTTTGATGACTCTGAAGTTTGACACAAGATTAGTCTTTCTCTCCCACTTCAAATGTATTTCCTCTCTATTTATACAAAGCATTTACCTCTTCTTGGCTTCTACACCCAAATTCACAATCCTAAACCCATCAAAATGTTCAGTGAACACCAGAGAGCTCTAGTTGATTGGGCCTACACTCCTGAGAAGACAGTCTAGTGACCATCGTGTGCAACCAGGCTGTGTTTTTGAGATATTGTCCCCACCCCAGGTAGCATAACAAAATATTCCTACCAAACACGACTTCAAAAGAAATCTGTGGGATGGAATTTTCATCTCATTTCACAATTCAAGGACTCCAACACTGTACTAAATCAAAAAGATTGCTGCTATTTCAGACTTTTCTGCATGTCATCTAAGGTGAGATTTAAAGTCTATTCCTAATTCCCAGCTTTCAAAGAGTACTGACAAAGATTTTCACCCAGAAGTGTGAAACTTCCAGAGATGTCAGAAAGGAAGAACAACCAGTTGAACTAATATCCAGGGGCTTTCATGGAAAGGACAATAACTAAGAAGGATTTCTAGCGGTTGAAAGATTAACTCTTGGTTCCTAAATCCCCAGTACTATTGTTGCTCTCTCTCTCTCTCTCTTTTTAACTAAAGTGGAGTTTACACACAATGTTACATTAGTTTCAGGTGTACAACATAGTGATTTGACAAGTGTTTATATTATATAATATATCTATTATGCTGTGCTCACCACAGCGTAGTTACGATTTGTCACCATACAATGCTACTACAATATCATTGACTATATTTTCTGTGTTGTACCTTTTATACCTATGTTATTCATTCCATAACTGGAAGCCTGCATCTCCCACTCTCCTCATTCTGTCCATCCCCGCACTCCCTCCCAATTTCCATTAATTTCTTATATTGAAGGCGTGAGAAGTGATTGTCCTATTCTGGAAATATAAGCACAGGGCAGTGTACCTTATAATAATTCTGAGTGGATCTCTAAGGTAACTGAGCAAGAGACTCTCCCACTAAGCATAAGTAAGCAGAGTTTGAGGTAATTAGTAAACTTCCAGCCAGGATATCTGGGTTTGTCTTTGATGCCCATGGAACTCCTTTCCTCCTTTTTCTTGTCTGAGTCGCTTTATTCTGGTGAGCCTGGTGCCCTTGGGTTGCACTCTTTGCTCAGAGATCCCAGAATAGCTCCATGTGCCTTCTCCACCTGCATTATCTCTCCCCCTTTTCTCCTCCCTCACAAAATGATGCCCCACATTGTGCAGTCTTGTGTCATTTACAAATCTCTTTCATGTGCATGGACTCAGTTCTCTCAGTAATTCAATGGGATGTATTATATCAAAACCCTTTTTAAGTTGAAGAAAAGAAAGTTCAAATAGGTTAAGATAATGGCCAAAGTCACCCATATATTAAACAGCAAAGCCAGAAATTAAATCTGGGTTGTGATATTAAAATCTAGCATTGCTTTTTCCACACCTCATATAACATTACAATTTCAGTACTCCAGGTTAGCACGTCCTTAGTCAATATGCTAGAGAAACAGAAGATTCCACAAATTCAGTCTGAATATCATAATGAGAACAGAGGCGATGTTGGATATTCACTTACCTGTTTTCTTCTCTTTCTCTCTTAATTCCCCCCTTCTTCTCCCATTAGAAAGAGAACCCTTTCACAGTGACCTTCCTATCTCCTTTCTACTTCCCCAAACACCCTATATTCTTCTATTAGTTCAAAACTAGGTGAGGGGATGGCTATGAATTAAAGAAATATTCTGTCCACATAATAATATGTGAATGGAGGGCATTAGCATTTCAATAGAGGTTTATGCTTTGGTTTCACTTTCAGCTCACAACCCCAGCTATGCAAGAAACAGTAAGTTTATTTTCCACTTACTTTCTATTTAGAGCCTCTGCCCTCTGAGTGGTAAAAATTTCAATTTAGTCAATATGTACCAAAGGGATACATTTAATTTCTGGGATGCTTGTAGAGTGTTAGAGCACTGGGACATAGCATTTGATCCTTGACTGTTCTCATCTTGGCTTTCATTTAGCCTCTCATCCTGTTTCATATTTGTTTACTGGACATACAGGTGACTGCTGCACCATCCCCACGATCCCATTAAAAAGGCCCCTGTAGTTTTGACAACTACCCTTTTAACTTCTATACAGACTCTGAGGTCTACAAAAATTCACTGCATTGCCAGGCCAAGTCTTGGAAACTGGGGTGTAGTGGGGAGCACTCAGGCATAGAACCACCTGTCTGCTTGTAGGCCACATTGTGACACATAGGACTCTAAAAGCTGCCCCACACTCATGTCTGCCACACAGCGTTTAGTCTCTGAGATCTTCGGTTTCCTGGAGCTTCTATCGAAGAACAGATCTAGATTGTCTCTCCTTTCAGTTCCCACAAATTTGCCTGGTACTTCTGTTAATTTGTTCCTCCCCAGTGGGGCAAGGTCAGTTCCCTGTTCAGTGATTCACTAGGGTAAGGTTCATTTGCCATCCGGACATGCCCTCTCTCAATCCAGAGACCTTGAGTCTGAAGTCAGGAAGCTTTTCTCTGATTCACATTACCTGCTTCCACATGATTTCATATGCCCTAAGCCCTCCTCACAGCGTTTATGAACTTCAATGAGATGATTTTAAAAATGTTAATCATATATGAGTTCACATTGGCCACAATAGAATGCTTAAGCAACAAGGATTTTTTAATCCAAAGTAGTTTGTGAAAATAATTTTCCATTAAAAAGATAATTTCTGGGGCGCCTGGGTGGCTCAGTGGGTTAAAGCCTCTGCCTTCGGCTCAGGTCATGATCTCAGGGTCCTGGGATCGAGGCCCGCATCGGGCTCTCTGCTTGGCGGGGAGCCTGCTTCCTCCTCTCTCTCTTTGCCTGCCTCTCTGCCTACTTGGGATCTCTCTGTCAGATGAATAAATAAAATCTTTTAAAAAAAAGATAATTTCTGAATATCTCTTCTTTCTGATTTTGAACAGTAACCTACCTTCTCAGTTAACATGGCTTTTATTTCAACTAGCTAGAATATAGTTGCTTCCTTGTTGCCTACAATGCTCATTTTCTTTTGTCGTGGACATGAAATATAATTAGGGAGTGTACAATTTGTAATAACTTCTAAGGATTAGTTCATTTTCTTTTCCTTTCCAATTCAACTCCTCTTTCTGAAAACAATTGGGAGAAATGCACTAAGCACTTTTTATGAACCAATATGGGTTGGGGAGAAAATAAACTCTCTCCTTGAGTATCTTATGATCTTTTAGAAAACAAAATCTAGACATAAGCAAAGAGTTAAATGGCCAGAAAAAGTTTGGGTGAAAAATGTGCTGTTAGAAAATAATTCCAAGTGGTATGAAGTTTTTATTAAGATCCCTAGAAAATGAGACTTTTGAGAAATTGGTTAATCTTTTTTTTTTTTTTTAAAGGAGTTAATGGTTATTTATTTTTTTTTTTTAAGATTATTTATTTATTTATTTGACAGAGAGAGAGATCACAAGTAGGCAGAGAGGAGGCAGAGAGGGAGGAGGAAGCAGGCTCCCTGCTGAGCAGAGAGCCCGATGTGGGCCTCGATCCCAGGACCCTGAGATCATGACCTGAGCCGAAGGCAGAGGCTCAAACCACTGAGCCACCCAGGCGCCCAGAAATTGGTTAATCTTAAAGAAGGTTAGGTTACTTTCCGACTAACATAATTTTTTAAAAGAGCAAGTCCAACTAATAGATCTCACTAAATAAATACAGTGGAAAAAAAACATTTTTGTAGAATGCAAGAAGCCAGAGTTCTAAAGCTATCTTTGCCAGTTATATGCTGTGTGAGAGTTGTGGGTACATATTTGTGTGTGTGCACGTGTGTGTATGTGGGTGTGTGTCCACACAGGTCTGGTGAGTATTTTAGGTGAGCCAGAGGGGAGAAGAGAGAGAATCCCTGTGCCCACTCCTGCAGCTGTCATAGAGAATATCTTCATGTCACATAGAAGGAAAAAATTCTCAGGGATTACACATGTGACAAAACTATAGAAAGTGCGGGAGGCAACTGAACTACAACTGTACTCGTCAGCTGGTGGAGCCTATGATAGAAACATTTCATGCTTATTTCCATTAATTTATTAATTTAGTCAATATTTATCAAGCCCCCATCATGTGGGTACTCAGGATCTAGAGGAAACCTTTGCAGACATAGATTCTGTCTTCATGAAGCTTACAAGCCAGTTGGGAGGAAGACATTCAAAATTACTCAGACTTATAAGTACAAACAAGGAAGGAATGGGATGGAGAGCTAAAAGGGAATGATGGGGGAGTGCATCTGCTCTGGGGCTTCAGGGACAGCTTCCCTGAGCAGGTAACATTTGAACTGAGCTTGGAAAGATGAGTGGAAATTAGTAAGTTGAAGAGTCAAAGGGAACAGCATATGAAAAAGCTCAAGGCAGGAAGGAGCATCGCATTTAAGGAACTAAAAGAAAACTGGAGCACGACACAGGAGGAAGGTGGCATGAGGCAGGACCGGAGAGACTGTCAAGGCCAAGGGTATGCAGGTGAGACAGGAAAGGGTTTTCAGTAAAGACACAATGACATTTCCTGATTACCCTGTGGAGAACTGAAAAGAAGAAAACATGGATAGGAGAAGACCACTAAGGAGGTCATGCATTTCTGCCTGATGTGGTAAGAACACCCTTGCGTTTTCATCTGGATTTCCAACCCCAAGGTATGGAGTATGGACCTCAGCAGGAGAAAGCTCTTCGGGGGATCCCCCTGACACCAGATCAGTCAAACTCACTAGCAGGCAGTCTTGCAGGACAACGAAGTACCTTGATACACTCAGATCTCTGATGACCTGTGTGAGATGTGAGAGTTCTGCTTATGAATTACAGGAACACAGTGCTTAAGATGAAAGGGCTAGAAAAAAGATAGGGACCCCTACAGGTGGAACTGAGACCATTTGATAAAGACAGAGCTGGGCTTCCTCTGGGAGAGGGTGCTGGGCTCTCCTGACTCAATCCTGGGTGTCAGGTTTAGGGGATAGAGTCCTTGGAGAAGGAGGGCTAGGGATGTCAGCCTTGAGTACTTGATATCCCTAAATAAAGGAAACTTGAACTGATATCAAACTTTCCCTGTAGCTGGTTTCACTGCCTCGTTAAGTTAGGGGAGTTATTGTCACAGGTATGGATGGGATCCATGATTTAGACACATGGTAAAGTTTGTGCTAACCTCTGTCAGGGTGCAGTTGGAAGTTATAGAATGCTGGTGAATGGAACTATGGACTGTTTATCAGTTATGCTGGATCACTGAATTCCTGAGAAACCTGAGTAAAGCGCTCTATCAGGGACTGTAGTTATGTTCACAGGGAGCCAACAATCTTCCTTTCACTCCAACAGTAGACAGATTGTATGTGAGGCTTTGGCCACAGCTGTAGGAAACAGGGCCACCTGTTAGCTAAATAAAGGAATCTGGGAGTATCCAACTGCTTAGGATTCTCCATAAGATTTAGCTGTTAGTGGATCAGCCGGGAAGCCTCGAGCATCAGGGAAAAGTCTTATTTTTGTGTGAAAGAGATTGTCCAGCATGTAGGACACCTAGATATGTGATTAGATTCTCCAGTTTTATCAAGGAGAAACTTAGGAGTTGGCAAATAGCATTTTGCAACAAATTGCATAAGTTCTAGCAATAACAGAAGCTGAAAGCATGGAAAGCAGGTATTACAGACAGAAGCAAGTGGCAAGTGCCACCTGTTATCCAAGAAGCAGAAGAGATCAGCACTACAGAACACGGAGCAAAGGGGCAATAATTAACACAAAACTCTTTCAATTCTCTATAGCCTACCCTCTAGATTCAACTTAGTCACTTTAAAACACCAGCTGTTTTGAAAAATAAAAGAGATCTACCTAGTCAGTATTCGAATAAAACCCAAAATCTAGAAAAGAGATCAACACCTTTCCAACATCCCACTTGTTACTGCGGGGCTGAACTAGATTTAAAACCAAGAAGGGGGATGGAGTAGATGACACAATGAATTCTTCTTTCCAATTTCATTCCCTGGGTTCTTTCAAGGTTCTTTCGTGTTTTCTAATATGTACATTTGAATCAGCTTTTATATTTATGTGTTTAAGTGACCTTTCATTTAGCTTTCTACCCCATAAGTCAATGCTAAATTTTAGGAATCTCGGTAATTACTTTTTTTTTTTTTTTTGGCAAATGTCCAGCCTGCAAAATTTTAGTTAGAGGCTAGAGGGAGATAAAGGACCTTTAAATTTTTCCTTCCGCAAAGACCATGAATTGATTTGCAGCTATAGGACTCCTGATTCAACAAATGTCTGACAAACAGCATAAGTAATTACATGCATAAAGTAGGAAACATCAACTGATTTTATATTTCTATGTCTGATTTTTAGATTATACATCTGTTACTTAAAATAAACCTTAGGCTCTTCTTGAGGAAGACGCGGTCACAGCTGAGCGGAGCTTTGGACGCCCCGCTTCTGCTCCTGACGCACCGCTGTTGGCTCTCACCCGGGAACAGGTGGGTCAGGAAGCCGTGCCGCAGCCATGGCTTTTAAAGACACCGGGAAGACCCCTGTGGAACCAGAGGTGGCAATTCACGGAAGTAGAATTACTGTCACCAGCCACAACCTCAAGTCTTTGGAAAAGCTGTGTGCTGACTTGATCAGAGGCGCAAAGGAAAAGAATCTCAAAGTGAAAGGACCAGTTCGGATGCCTACCAAAACTCTGAGAATCACTACAAGAAACTCCTTGTGGTGAAGGCTCTAAGACGGGATCATTTTCAGATGAGGATCCAGAAGCCACTCATTGATTTGCACAGTTCTTCTGAAATTGTTAAGCAGACTACATCCATCAGTATTGAGCCAGGAGTTGAGGATGAAGTCACCATTGCAGATGCTTAAATCCACCTTTTTAATAAATTGATTATCAGTTAAAAAAATAAAATAAAGTAAAATACATCTTAGTAGGATTAAAGTAATAACACATGCTCTATTATTTTTTGATTGGATAAAGATTAGCCAGTTTTTCCTAAATCCTCAAAGTTATATGGCAGTTGTTCTCAAAGTATAGTCCTGAACCAGTAGCATCAGTACTATTTGGGAATTATTAGAATGTAAATCCTCAGGCCCCACAAAAGAACTACTGAATCAGAAACTCTGGGAGTGGTCTGTGTTTTAACAGATTTCCCAGGGCACCTGGGTGGCTCAGTGGGTTAAAGCCTCTGCCTTCGGCTCAAGTCATGATCCCGGGGCATGTTTCCTCTATGCTCTCTCTGCCTGCCTCTCAGCTTACTTGTGATCTCTCTCTCTGTAAAGCAAATAAATAAAATCTTAAAAAAAAAAAAAAAGCACAAATTTCCCAGAATGAACTAAGTAGAATAAATACGAAGAGAACCACACACCCAGACATCAAAATATTGAAAGCCAAAAACAGAGCAAATCTTGAAGGCAGCAAGAAAAAAATGACTCATCACATACAAGAAAATCTCAATGAGATTAACAGCTAATTGAAAGCCAGTGGGGAGTAGACGATGCATTCAAAGAGCTGAAAGAAAAAAATGTGAGCCTAGATCTTATACCAAGCAAAATTACCTTTCAAATATGGAAATGGATTAATGACAATTCTAGATAAATAAAAAAGAGAGAATTCCTTGCTAATAGACCACCAGACAAGAAATACTAAAGAATATCATCAGGCTGAGGGACGCCTGGGTGGCTCCTTCAGTTGTGTGTGCCTTCAGCTCAGGTCATGATCCTAGGGTCTTGGGATCAAGTCCCACATTGGGCTCCTTGCTTCACAAGGAGCCTGCTTCTCCCTCTGCCTGCTGTTCTCACTGCTTGTACACTCCGTCTGGTAAATACATAAATAAAATCTTAAAAAAAAATGTCTTCAGGCTGAAAGCAAGTGAAAACAGACAGTAATTAAAATCCACACAGAAAAACAAAAAGTACCAGTAAACAGAATTATCTCTTTTCCCTTTCTCTCTTAACTGAGTTAAAACTAATTTCATAAAACAATATGTATACGAATATATTGTTGAGTCTATAACATACAGAAAAATGCTTGACAGAAACATCAAAGAGGAAGTGGGTAGGTGCAAAGTTGTATGGGAGCAAATAAAGGACACCAGCTGGAAATTGAATCCATAAGAATAAATGAAAAGAACCAGAAACAGTAAATGAGAGCTTCTCTACGAGACATAAAACTATATGAAGTAATGATTATAACAATGTACCATTGAATTTATAACACATAATAAATGTTTAATACTAATAGCACAAGTGGGAGAACAAATCAAGCTTTATAAGAGCAATGTCTTATATGTTTTGTAGAATTAGAATTAAGTAGGTGTATAGATTCTAACAAGATATATATACACTAGATCTACTACTTAGAAAATAATTCAAAAAAGACAGTGAAAAAAATTAAAGAAATTAAAATGCTACACTAAAAAATATACATTAAATGCAAATGAAAGCAGTAAAAGAGGAACAAGAAGAAAAAAGACATGAGATGTACAGAAAACAAAAATAAAATGGCAGATGTAAATCCAACTACATTGATAATGATACTAAATGTGAATAGATTAAACTACACTAGTCAAAGGCGGAGGCTGCCAGACCAGATAAAAATCAAAATTCACCTATACCCTGCCCACAAGACACTTTCAGTTCAAAATATAAATAGGCTGAAAGTAAAAGGATAGGAAAAGATATATCATGTCAACAACCACCAGAGGAAGGCTGGAGTGGTTATGTTAATATCAGACAAAAGAGACTTTAACCAAAATTATTTACTATTGATGAAAAGGACAATTTTGTATTGACAAAAGGGTCAAGCTATCAGGAAGACTTAGTAATTATAAGCCTGTGTGCTTCTAATAGCAGAGCCCCAAGATTCATGAAGCAAAAATGGACAGTTATTACAGGGAGACATAATCAATTCAACAATAATAATTAGAGTCTTCAATACCTCTACTTTCAGTATAAATAGAACAACTATATAGAGGCTCAGCCTGGAAATAGACTTGAAGAACTCTATAAACCAACTGGTTCTATAGACATCTATGGAACACTCTAACAACAGAATACATATTCTTCTCAGGAGCACACGGAACATTCTTCAGAACAGATCATACTCTAGGCCATACTTACAAACTCATTAAATTTAGAATAATTGAAATTACATAAACTATGTTTTCCAACCACAATGGAATGAAAATAGAAATCAGTACAGAAAGAAATTGAAGATGCTAAAATTAAACAGTACCCATCAAATGTATGTGTGTGTGTGTATACATAAAACCATGATGAAAGACAGTATCATAAGAAAAAATAGAAAATACTTTAAAATGAATGAAAATGAAAACATTATACCAAAACTTATGGGATGCAGCAAAAGCTGTGATTAAAGGGAAACCCATAGCTTTAAAAGCCTATATTTTAAAAAGAAGAAGAAAAAAAAACAATAAAAATCTGAAATGAAAACCTAAACTTCCACCTTCAGATATTGGAAGAGAACATTTGAAACTTAGAGCATGCATTAGCCACAAGGGAAATGCAAATGAAAGTCACAATAAAATATCACTGAGTTGGCTAAAATAAGGAAGTCAGATAATAAGTGTTAGGGAGGTTATGGAGAAATTGGATCCCTTGTGCAATGCTGGTGGGGGAAATATAAAATGGTACAGCTCTTATGGATAACATTCTGACAGTTCCTCAGAAAGTTAAACATAGTTACCCTATGGCCCAGAAATTCAACTTCTAGGTATATATATACTGTAGGGAAATGAAGACATATGTTTATGCAGAACCTTATACACAAATGCTCATAGAAGCATTATTTGTAAATGGCAAAATTGGAAACAACCCAAATGTCCATCAACTGATGAGTAGATACATAAAATCTGGTATAACCACAATGGAATATTATTGAGTAATAAAAAGGAATGAAGTACTAATAGATACAACATGGATGAACTTTGAAACATTAAGTGAAAGAAGTCAAATGCAAAATAACACATATTGAATGATTCCATTTCTGTAAAAGATACAGATTAGGCAAATCCATAGACATGGAAAGTAGATTAGAGTTTACCTAGAGCCCGGAGGGCAGTTGGGGGAAATGAGAACTGACTGATAATGTGTTCAGGGTTTCTTTCTGGCATAATAAAAATGTCCTAAAATTTATTATTTTGCCACAATGTTTGCACAACTGTGAATATGCTAAAAACTGATGAATTTTATGATGTGTGTAGATTGTATGATATCAAATTATATCTCTACAAAGCTGTTACTTGAAAGTTAGATAAGTTTTGCAATTTAACGGTACATTCCTAGTGAGATAAACTTTAAAGACAAGGGAGCTAAGAGAATATTTTGTGAACTATTTTCAATAATCATATTGCTGAGAGTAATGTTGCTGCTGTTATGCTGAGGTGGATGTGTGGTACAGGGCTTCTTCATCTTTATGTTAGTCAGATCTATCTACCTACCCAGTAACGTTCTTCCTTTCTTTCTTTCTTTTTTTTTTTAATATAAGATTTTATTTATCTGACAGAGAGAAACACAGCCAGAGAGGGAACACAAGCAGGGGGAGTGAGAGAGGGAGAAGCAGGCTTCCCGCTGAGCAGAGAGCCCGATGCGGGGCTCGATCCCTGGTCTCTGGATCATGACCTGAGCCGAAGGCAGTCGCTTAACCAACTGAGCCACCCAGGCACCCCACGTTCTTTCTTTTGATAGATATCTAGGGACGCCTGGTGGCTCAATCAATTAAGTGTCTGCCTTCGGCTCAGGTCATGATCCAAGGTCCTGAGCTAGACCAGCAAGTCCCACATCAGGCTCCCTGCTCAGTGGGAAGCCTGCTTCTGCCTCTGCCAGCCACTCCGCCTACTTGTTTGCTCTCTCTCTGACAAATAAATAAACTAAAATCTTTTAAAATTAAAACAAACTCCTATAACATAAAAATAAAAATCAAACAAGCTGTTTTAAAAAATGGGCAAAAGGTGGGGGAGGAGCAAGATGGTGGAGGCGTAGGAGACCTAGACATCATCAGGTCCCAGGAGTTCAGCTAGATGGTTATCAAACCAGTCAGAACACCTACAAACTCCACAGGAGACCAAAGAGAAGAAGAGCAGCAATTCTAGGAACACAAAAGTGATGACTTTCTGGAAGGTAGGATGCACGAAGTGAATTGGAGGTGACATTTGGGAAGACAGACTGTGGGGGGGAGGGGCCAGCTCCAGGACAGCAGTAGAGCAGGGGAGCACCAAATCAGAGGCTTTATAAGTCCGCTCCCCTGAGGGACATCGCCCCAGGGACTAAGCGGGGAGTGGAGCCCTTGCTGGGACAGTGTGCTCTCAGGACCCACAGGGTCACAGAAAGACCATGGGTTCGTGAGCATGGCAGAGCTCCCAGGTATCCGAACAGGGGAGCTGGCTGTAAGGATGGTGCTGAGGAGGGGTGCTCAATTCGCGGTTACCTTAAACCATGATCCAAGGTACAGTCGGGCAACTACTCTTCAAGCAGGGACCCCACAAGTGGCAGATCTGGAGAGACCCCCTCCTTCCTCCACCAGGAGGGGTGGCATGGGAGTGCGCTGTGGGAATCTGCTGGGTTTGGAGACTCCAAATGGGGCGAGCACCAGAGGTAGAAACCCTTGGTCACAGGCTGTGTGAGCACGGAGTGCAGCTGGAGAGCAGGGAGTCGGGCATGATTGACTGCTTTTCTCTGAGGTGCACTGAGGAGTGGGACCCACTCTCTTTCTCAGTCCCTAACCCTAGGTCCAAAACTCTCAGGTATCCCAGCAGGGAAGCCACTGTAAGGACGGAGCTGAGGAGGGGTTCTCAGCTCATGGTTACCTTAAACTGTGATCTGAGGTGCAGTCAGGCCACTGCTCTTTGAGCAGGGACCCCACAAGTGGCAGATCCAGGAGACCCCCTCCTTCCTCCACCAGGGGTGGCATGGGAGCGCGCTGTGGGAGTCTGCTGGGCTTGGAGACTCCAAACGGGGCCGAGCGCCAGAGATAGAAACACTCCGTCACAGGCTGTGTGAGCATGAAGTGCGGCTGGAGAGCAGGGGGGCAGGCGGGATAGACTGCTTTTCTCTGAGGTGCACTGAGGAGTGGGGATCCCGGGCTCTCGGATCCTCTGGGCTGGAGAGTGGCAGGCCGCCATCTTCATTCCGGGCCTCCACAGCTGCATGGAGAGTATTCAGGGAATAAAAGCTCCAAGAGCAAACCTCAGCACCTTGCTTAGCCCGGCCCCTGGTAAGGGCAGGGCAGTTCCAACTCCGGCAAAGACAGTTGAGAATCAGTGCAACAGGCCCCTCCCCCAGAAGATCGGCGGGAACATCCAGCCAAGACCAAGTTTGACTGATCAATAAAACTGCAGAAATCCAGAGCTAGGGGAGTCTTTCAAAGTTAAAGTTAAATTTTTGTAATTTTATTTTTTTCTTACTCTATTTTTTAATTTTTTTCTCTTTCCTATTTTAATGTTTCTTAACTATTTAATCTTATCAATACCTTTTTTAAAAAAATCTTTTAAAATTTTCATTGTTAGAGTCAGATTCTATCCCTTCATTGTATTTAAGATTATTTTTTTAAAGATTTTATTTATTTATTTGACACAGAGAGAGAGAGAGATCACAAGTAGGCAGAGAGGCAGGCAGAGAGATAGGAGGAAGCAGGCTCCCTGCTGAGCAGAGAGCCCAGTGCGGGCCTCGATCCTAGGACCCTGAGATCATGACCTGAGCTTAAGGCAGAGGCTTTAATCCACTGAGCCACCAGGCTCTTATTTTTTGTATACATGTAAGTTTTTCTTTCTTTAAAATTTTGGGGGGCAGTTTCTTCTAACAGACCAAAATACAACCAAAATCAAGTGTGTGGCTCTACTTTATTCACCAGTCTAATCATATATATAGAGAGAGACTGACAGTTATAGATAGATATAAATACAGATACAGATTTTATTTTTTTCCTTTCTTCTCCCCCCCATTTTGGGTCTCTTCTGATTTGATTAGTGTATATTTTTCTGGGGTTGTCACTACACTTTTAGTATTTTATTCTCTTATTCATCTATTCTTATCTGGATAAAATGACAAGGTGGAAAAACTCACCTCAAAAAAAAAAAAAAGAATAAGAGGCAGTACCATCGGCTAGGGACCTAATCAATAGGGACATTAGTTAATATGTCAGGACTAGAGTTCAGAATGATAATATCAAGGTGCTAGCTAGGATGGAAAAAAGCATGGAAGATATTAAAGAATCCATTTCTGGAAAAATAAAATCTCTTTCTGGAGAAATAAACTAAAGTATAACCAAGTTGAAATTTTAAAAAAAGCTATTAATGAGGTGCAGTCAAAAATGAAGGCTCTTACTGCAGGATAAATGAGGCAGAAGAGAGAATTAGTGATATAGAAGACCAAATTATGGAAAATAAAAAAGCTGAGAAAAAGAGAGACAAACAAGTACTGCATCATGAGGGGATAATTTGTGAGAGAAGTGATACCATAATATTAAAAAAATATATTGGAGAGGGTCAAGATGGCGGAAGGCCAGGTGACCGCATTTCAGGGAGTTCCCTGAAGAGAGCTGAATTCCAACAAAAAAACCACTACAAGACCACCGTGAACACCCATGAAACCAGCCTGAAATGTGATATTTCCCACTTCTGGACCGCCACGAGAGACAAAGAACATCGGCAAAAAGGTAGAAACAAATTG
>PITA01027963.1:0-20109 GCA_004023965.1 Spilogale gracilis | reverse complement strand
CACCAATAAGGAAAATTAAAAAAAAAAAAGAAAGAAAGAAAAGAAAATCTTTAAAAAAATATGCCCCTTCTTAGTGGCTCTTCCCAATAGCCCTATGAGGAAGGTGCTAGGACTGCCCCATTTTACAGAGAAAGAAGCTGAGGCACAGGGAAACCACAGAGCTATGAAATGGTAGTTCAGATCTTACTGCTACTGTGTGGTCTTGGACAAGTCACAGAACCCCTCCAAGTCTGTTTTTCCTTGTCTCTGAAGGCGGGAGGGGACAACAAAAATACTAACTGCTCATGGCTGGTGAGAAGATAAAACAAGATGTCCCAAAGTCCTCAGTGGTGCCCGGCAAGGACTCAAGGAAGTGCCATCTCACTAGCTGAGGGACACCCAACCTTCAGCTCCTTTGTAAACTACAGATGGTAGATTTAGCTCTAGGAACTAGGTCAGGGAAAACAAGGAATGCAGAGCCCTTTGTGTGCCTTGCACACGGCCCTGAGCTCGGTGGTCACCACCACGTTGTGGCCGCCCCCCCACCACGCAGAGGGCAGCTCACCAGTGTGCAGCAGCATGTGGCGGATGAGCACCCTCTTGTGGGCAGTGGCGAAGTTGCACTCGGGGCACTGATGGATCTTCTCGTGGGCGTGCATCTTGCCCACATGGTCCTGGTAGGCCACCGGGTTGAAGGTGGCGAAGGGGCAGAAGGTGCAGCGCAGTTCCTCGCTGCCAGGGTGGCCCTGCTTCTTGTGTTTGCGAAACAGGTGCTTGTTGGAGCAGGCGAAGTCGCAGTGCGGGCAGTGGAAGGCGTAGTGGCTTTTGTGGTGCGCCTCCATGGCCTCAGCTGTGGCAAAGAGCAGGGGGCAGGCGTGATGGCGGCACTCCACAGCCCGCGCGCCGTGGCTCTCCTTCAGGTGCTTGACGAAGGCCTTGCGGTCGGGGGCCACGTAGCTGCAGCCCTCCTGAAAGCAGTGAAGGGGAAGGGGCCCCGCGGCCGCCGCCGCCGTGTGGCTCTTGAGGTGTTCCTTCAGGGCCTGGCTGAGGCGGAACTCCTCCCGGCAGACTGGGCAGGCATAGGTGTCCGAGTAGAAGTTGGAAATGTCCTCGTGCATGCTGGCCATGTGGCGATTGAGCGCGTTCCTCTCCACAGCGCTGTAGTGGCACAGTGGGCAGCGGTGGGCCTTCTGGCCCAGCTCCCGCAGCAGGTGGGTCTTGAGCTTGCTCTTACTGGTGAAGAACTTCTGGCAGTTGGGGCACTGCAGGCTGGGGTCTGGGAAGTGGAGATGCAGGTGTTCCACCAAGTGCGTCCGCTTCTTGAAGCAGCGCTTGCATTCTGGACACATGTGGGTCTTGAAGAGGCACTCGGTGCCTGCGGCCACATCCCCTGGCAGAGGGAAAGGCAGAGAGGCTTGACGGTGACATTCTTTCAGAGGTCAGGGGGCTGGCCAGGTAACAGAACTCCCATTTGCCCAGATGCGACGCTACACAGCCTTTCCCCTTTCTCTGCCGGAAACCTAACAATAGTACCTGGAGCACGGGACTCTCTAAAAGGGGGCGAGCCCATATGAAGTGCTTTACCCAGCCACCTACTATTCCCAAGCTTCTGTCTAGAGCTGCTCAAGAGAAGAGTCTGCATGAAGCATTCTCGCTCTTCCTGCCCTTGTCCATGGGGGCAGGCAGCGGGATCACGAGAGTTGGTTGGAAAGCAAAGAAACTCACAGAGTATGTAAAAGGGGAAAGAAGAAGGTCAAGAACTCCTGTTTTCAAACACTGTTCACTGAGTTCTAGATCAGAGAGAACTGATCGTAAATACAATCAGATCTTTTCTAGTCACTTGACAGTAAAAGTACTCCCTGTGGGATGGATGGGTTGCAAATGCGGTTGTGGTTCTAGAGAGGTAGAAAACTGGGAAACAACGATTCAGAAATAAGATCTTTGTGGGCCCAATGCCAGACAAAACAGGCTGACCAATAACCTCCAGCATCTTTACACAAGGACTATCACCCTCTCCTTCCCTACAAGAGTCTTCTGCCTGAGGAAGACCAACCCAGGAGAGCAACCCCTACTCTGCATTTCTACGGTATTTACCCACTTATCATTTTCCCACTGGACAGGTCAAAGTGGAACGTTAAGAAGCAGAGGCTATGAACAATGCCTAGAGAACCAAACTGCACAGCCTCAGTGCCAGACGGCCCACAGTCCATTCCTCCCCACCACCAAGAGGTTCACGCCTAACCACGTTATTACCTTCTAACTGCTGAGCTCCCTGGCCTTTCTCCAGAGCTTTCTGGGTGTCCTTCAAAGTGCCACTCTCCTCTTCTTCCTCCGCGTCCTCCTCCTCGGCTGACTCCTGCCTGGGCAAGGGCGGATCTGCTTGTTCTGATGGCTCTCCCCCTCTAGGGGGCAGTGTGGGAGCTGCAGACACATAAAATGTGATATTTACAAAAGCCAAAGATATGGGCAGTGACTCCTTGTCCTCCTTTTCCCAGCAGGCAGGACTACCCCCTCCCGGGATTCTAGGTCTATACATTCATTACCACTCAAGACAGGAGCAGCTAAGCTATCATGAATGCTCCAATCTAAAGTAAATCAAATCTCAGATAACACCATCCTCAGACCTCTTGAAGGCAAGGGCTCTGCGATCACTGCAGTGGGGGCCAGGGGCTGGGAAGCACAGAATGGGGAGACCGCACTTCACTGGCCCGCATTCCCAGGGCAAAAGGCTGATGGCTCAGTGCAGGTGAACACACCCAGGCCTCTAAACTGCTCTACCGAGAAGCCTAACTCAGCAATTCAGGGTCATACCCTGGCCCCTCCAATGCATCCCTTCTACCCGTCCACAGAGGCAGTTGCTTCAATAAAGGCAAAGATTAGGGCTATTTCCCAGGAATGAGGGGTCTTCTCTTTGGGAACACAGCACCGACTGGTCTCAGCAAGCTTAGGTCTCTCAGCCGAATCCTAGCCTCTCCCAGCCTATTTCCTCCTCGTCCTTCTTTACCCCGTGCCTTCAGTGGAGCGCCAGCCCACATGGACGACTTCTTATTAAAACAACCGCAGCGTCTCTGGCCCAACCCCACTTGCTCTAAAAGGAAGTCTACAGGCATTCCACCAGTGCTTGCAGTCGCTGACAAACATCTTAGCTTTTGCCCTCAGAAAGTTCTGAAACGAATCAAAACAGAATAGTCATCCAGCGACTCCAAAGTCACATCTCCCTCACTGTCATAGACAAAGACTTCCTCTTTGTCTCATATATCGATGGGCCCACGGTTTCGAGAGGCCCTCGCACATCAGTGGGTACTTCTGTCCTCCTGAGCCACTGTGGAGGAGCCCCTTGCCTCCACACACACGTTCATGGCCATGGCCACATTCCGGGTGGGGGACTGCTGCACCCTGGCCTCATACCTGGCAGCAGCTCCTGGGCAGGAGGACCCTGCCGGGCACACAGTTCTCCTTGCGGCCCGGCCCCATGGCTCCGCTGATGCTGCCGGAAGAGTTTGACGTTGGAGCCCATGAAGTTGCAGCGGCTGCAGTGGAAAGGGTAATGAGTCCGCCGGTGCAGCTCCATGCCCTGGCAGCTCCCGAAGAGCAGGGGGCAGCCCCGGAAAGAGCAGGGCACCGGGACCGTGGCGTGGACCTGCGTCAGGTGGAGCTGCAGACCCTGGCGATCTTCCGCAGAGAACGCACAGCCAGTCTCTGGGCAGGGGAAGGTGTCGGGAGGGCCCCGGTGACTCTTGAAGTGGCTCTTCAGGGCCTGGGGTTGGGCAAACTCCTGTCTACACACAGGGCACGGCAAGGGGCTGTCTGGCAGGCCCTGGCCCTGCGGAGGGCCAGAGAGAGGGAGGTTGCCGGGGGTCAGCTCTACAGAGCACGGGGAGCCAGAGAGGCCCGGCAGAGGCTGTATGAGGGTCTCAGCACACTGGTGCAGGGCCAGCAGAGTGGGCTCTGCGAAGCTCTGTTCACAGTGCTCACAGAAGTACACCTCCACCACCTTTACCAGGACACCTGCAGGCAGAGGACCGACAGAGAGAGGCACGGAATCAGACAGAGCAAGACTCAGAGGCATCAGCTACTAGTAGAAAACGTAGGTGAACCTTTTAATGTTGGTGGAGTGGGGATGGGCCTTAAGTCTTACACCTGCGTGGTAAGCCCCATAAGGTCAGGGACAGTCTACTTGCACATGTATTTGGGTTCCCAGTGTGGAGCACAATATTTGGCATAAAATGGGTATTTATTAAACATTTGCTTAATGAACACAACAAGCATTAACCAATTCCAGAAAGCATTAAGAAAAAGCAATACATTTTGCCCAAATGAAAACGCAGGAACTTTCAAAAGAAAATGACACTCTGAGGATAATATCTGCAGCTTAAATGACAGAATGTTATTTCTTACATTTTGTAAAGAGATTTTTTTTTTCCCCTAAAGGCACAGTAATTCATAAGATGGAGAACATCCGTTTTCAAAAGACCCAAATCGGGGCGCCTGGGTGGCTCAGTTGGTTAAGCGACTGCCTTCGGCTCAGGTCATGGTCCCGGAGACCCGGGATCGAGTCCCACATCGGGCTCCCTGCTCGGCAGGAAGCCTGCTTCTCCCTCTCTCACTCCCCCTGCTTGTGTTCCCTCTCTCGCTGCTGTGTTTCTCTCTGTCAAATAAATAAAATCTTAAAAAAAAAAAAAAAAAAAAAGACCCAAATCATATTCGTAGTAATCACTGCCATTTCTTAAGCAACGGGCAGGACCTTGATAAAGAAAGGCTTAGGAAACACTTACTTGGTCCTCTAGCTACCCTACAAGAAGAAGAGCCCAGAGTCCTGGGAGGTTAAGGCCATTGTGCTTGTTCATGGCAGAGGCATGACTTCATCCCAGGTTTGTGCCATGTCTACTCTGGTGGTTCTTTTTTTTTTCATTATTATTTCTTTGTTTAAATAAAAATTCAGCGCAACAATTCAAATGACATGGATGTACAACAGAAAGAACAAGCAACCCCACCATTACACACACAATTTGGTCTATGTTGTTTTAGGCCTTTCAGAGTCATTTCTCTGCAATTTGCTTCCCCTATCCCCCACCACTTGCCATAGATCAGATACCTTTTTCTATGAGTACCTTCAGATCTAATATTTTTTTTGTCCAGTTTATAGTACTTCTGAGCATGAACAGGTCAGAATGAGGTCTTGCCTTTACGGATGGACATTTGGGTTATTTGTAACCTTTGTAAATAAAGCTGTTCCAGACAGCCTTACTCCTGTATTCTTGTGCATGTACGTGAGTCTTTCTAGAGGACAGAGCCCTGGAAATGGAATTACTGGGTCAGAGTATGCATATTTTCAAAATTGTTATGTAGATAAATTGACCTTCAAAAGATTATGCTAAATTTATACTCTCTGTAAGTTATAAGGTAGTATCTGTTTTCCTACCAATACTAGGTATTATTTAAAAAATGTTTAATTTTTACCAAAACTGAGAAATAATAGCATATCATAGTAATTGTTATTTTTTAAAGTTTTTATTTTTTTTCAGTAATCTCTACATCTAACATGGGGCTCGAACTCACAACCCTGACATTAAGAGTCGCATGCTCTTCCAACTGAGCCAACCAAGCACCCGTCATAATTACTTTTAACTGGAATTTGTGTGTTAATGAGATTAAGCACTCTTACGGTTATTGACAATTTTTATTTTTTAGTAAATTGCATGTAGGTTTTCCCTTTCAAAAGCAAAACAACAAAATACCCTTTCTTTTTCTTATTATGGAGCTCTTTGAATTTTCAAGAGCGTAACTTGGGGCGCCTGGGTGGCTCAGTTGGTTGAGCTTCTGTCTGCCTTCAGCTCAGGTCATGATCTCGGGGTCTTGAGATGGAGCCCTGCATTGGGCTCCCTGCACAGTGAGGAGCCTGCTTCTCCCTCTGCCCCACCCTGCTCTGCTCTTGCTCTCTCTCTCTCAGATAAATAATCTTTACAACAAAATAATTTAACTCTTCCTTACTTATTGCAAACGTTTTCCCCATGAATGCTCTTCCTTTATTATTTGTTCACCACACAGAAGCTTAGAAACACTCTATGATTAAATTAGCTAATCCTTCCCAGGATTCATTGTCACTATACTACACTGCCAAGGGAAGTTGTGACAACTGTAGCTGGAGAATGGCAGTTAACAAACGAGGAAGTCACCTAAAAATAAGGACTTGCAGATATGGGAAGAATAAAGGGGAGAATCTTCTTCCTAGCATAAACATAAATGCTCAACTCCCACTCTTTGACAACATGCCTTGGATGAGTTATGTCCGTTACACATAAGAAACTAGGGCAAGGAAATACCAGATTACCTCTGGGAAGCCCTGCCAAGCCCCGAGTGGTGGAGATGCTGGGCCTTTTGCCTAATCCCTGGCTGCAGTTCCTGAGTGGGAGGGTCGATATGCTATAGGAGTAAGGACGGGGTGGAGGTGTCAGGAAGGTCTTCCCTTCTGGATCCCTGCCTGGCAGACATGAAGTCCTCCCAGGGACAGACTCTGCCAAGAGCTTGGGACCAAGTTGTAAATCACCTTGCCAGCCTTCAATCAACATTCACCAACTGCAAATCAAATGACAACATCTCTAAGAATAAAAATAAGATGCTACCTTGTGTTCTCACCATATTTATATAGAACGGTCAAAAATAGCACAGATAAAATCTTGGGGCTGACTGTCTCAGTGGCCTGCTAGTGATGGGGTCAGTACCTGGGGTCTCTCCAGGAGCACCTGGGGATAGGTTTCCAGCCACAGCTTCCACAATGATTTCCATGTTCCCTGTGTCCTCTTCAGTTGCCGTGGCCTCTACCAGCAGGCAGCCTGGGTCAGCAGGCAAAGGCATGGGGTTTCCAGCAGAACAGGGGCTCGGGACGGGCTCCAGGATTCCACGGTTAGAGAGAGATGGGGGGATCAGCAATAGCTCAGGGCACAGTCCATCCATCTCCTCAGTGTTGTTGGTTGGCTGTGAGTCCAACACGGGGTCTGTCATCACCACTGACTGGTGTTCTGTGGTCTCTTTATGTGCTGATAAGTCAATGGAAGAGAACCCAGACAAATTAGAGTTAGAAGTCTGTTTCTTCCTGTTGGTATGGGCATGCCCCAGTGCCTGCCCACCAATGTTCAGAACAAAAACTATACAGATGCTAATAGGAATCAGCATTAGGAGAGAGCCAACAAGTTTTAGCCAATACATTAAAGACTGAAGGCTACGTTTCTTGGAACTAAGTGACCTTGGTGAAATCATTAAGCAATCTGGGCCTCAGTTTTCTTATCTGCAGCAACTGGGGCCAAGGGATCACAGAAGTCCCCTCCCCTCTTAACATACTATGATCTCAGTATTCCTTAGTATGGGTCTAAGGCCCTCGCTTCAAGACCTGGCCCTGCTGAGCTCTCCAGACTCATCTTCCATCTCGCCTCTTACCAGACCTCTGACCCAGCCATATCAGTCAGCTGCCACTCCCCAGGCTCACCATATCCTCTTTTGCTCCCATACCCTCAAACATGCCCCTCTCTCCATCTGACAGGCCTTTTCCCCTTCTCCTTCTCTCTCAACTGGCTAACCAAGTCCTATCCTTTAAGAATCTGCACAATGTCACTTTAGCTATGAAGGTTTCTTAACACTATTCATAGAAGTTGCTCTCTCTGGGGTCCCACTGGCACACTGTACTTAGCTCTGTCAGAAACTGTCTTGTTTGTTGTGGTTTCAGCATTGTTACTTATCAGTCTCCCTCCCTAAACTTGGAGCTTTCTGAGTGCAATGGACTGACATTATCACTTCACTGAACACAAACCACAACAATCTATGAGTCAGACAGAGGAGATGAATTGGAAGAAAGCTAGATTTCTGCAAAGATAACAAACCAGTGCTTCCTTAGGTATGAAGTAACCCACCTGGAGAAATAGCAAACTCATTAACTACGGCCTCATATCGAAAACACTAGAACACAATCGAGAAATGAATGGCAACTAAACTGCATATCCTGTTATACAGGGCTAAAATTAGCTGAACTGAATAATTAGTGATGTATAAGAATGACAGTAATTGCTTCGTGGATCTGAGTCACACCCAACGAGTGAGGGCTTAGGGCTAGGAAATCAGGTTGCAGGGGAAAATCCCACAACTCAAAACCTCGGCTCAGGGGATTCAGAAGGTAGCTCTGCAAAGGGCACTTCCACAGTCAGAGGGCTCTCTGGAAACCACAGCCTGCACTTACTGAATATTATCACAGCTCTGCAGGGTGCCAAGGAGAGCTAGGTCCGTCCAGATGGAGAACCTGAACCTTCAGCCGCTGGAAGGCAGGTGAGGTGGTAGACAAGTACTCATAAGAGCAGAGATGAGCGTATCTTTGGGGCAGAGGCATTGAGGAAGAGAAAAGATAAATTAAGGTGGAGAGAGGGCCTGCGGAAAAAATGAGACCCGAGGCACCCGGGTTTCCACCTGCCTTTGGGCTCTGACTCACCGCGTGGCCTCAGACAGATACAGTCACCTCGCTTGCCAGGGCCTCAGCTTTCCTATCTGTAAAGTGGAGGTGATGACAGCGTCCACATCGTTGGGCGGGAGCGAGACTCACAAGAACCGGCAAATGGGAACGCCGTTTTGTAACCTGCAAAGCTCGGGATGGAGCATCGTCATGATTACGGTCCTGAGGAGAGGCAGCGAGTAATCGGGCGCGGTCCAGAGCAGTGACGCGGCTGGAGCACCCGGACTGCTGCTGTGATGCGCCGGGGCCCCGATCGTCGGCGTGCTCCCTTCAGCACCTCCTCCCGAGGGGTCCTGCCGCCCAGGCCCACCCTCATCCTGGGTCTCGAGAAACTTTTGCCTCCCGCCCGCTCCACACGCACCCCCTACCACTTCCCGCCGGGTAGCCGCTCACTCACTCACCTCCCGGCCCGGGGCGGGCGGGAGCCGCGTCTCTATGGTCCGCCAGCTGCGGCAGCGGCCTCCCGGGACTCCCTTTGTGCGACCGCCTCCGGCCCAGCCGCCTCTAGGACTTCGGGCCGCTGGAGGCCGCTCTCTCTTCTCCCTGTCGGCTGGCGGGGTACTCTATGGTTTTCTCTGGTGTTTCCCCTGATCCCTTCCTCCAACCGAGAAGCCCAAGGAGTACCATCGAGAGTTGTGGGGCAGAGTGGCACGGCCCGCTGGGTAAGGTGTGGCGGGAAGTAGGTGTAGGAACGCGGGGGCGGGGCCGAGCGACTCTTCCCTCTAGTGCGCGGGGCTGAAACCATCGAGAGGGAGGGCCAGAGAGTCATGGCGGTAAGGGGGCGGAGTGACGGGTTACTCCAAACCACGCTGCGGGAGGCGCGAGCTGGGTTGTAGAGGGGGTTCGGGAGGGGCCCTCTGGGCATCCGATAAGGGCCGGGAAGGGGAGAGCTTTGTCTGCGGCCTTTCATGCATAGGTATTTCGGTATTCTGGATTCTACTCTGAGCCTCTGCGGTGGTCTCGACTGTCAGTTCACCGTCACGCCCGCCCCTGCACCCTGCGCGAAGTGGCCGGGGCCGAGGAGGTGCACTGGAAACGACGTAGCCTCCTGTCCTTCGGGATCTCTAGAATTAGACTCGGTCACGTTTTATTGGGGGGAATTCCGGGAAAAAAGCTCTATGGAGGAAGCAGCAAATGAACAGGTCTTCAATTGGAGAGAGGGAAGGAATCAATTAGAATGAGCGTTCCGAGTAAAGAGAAGGAGAAGGTGGTTTCATATTTGGACAACCGAGGCGCTAAGCAATGAAAGATAGGTGCGCGCTGTGTTGTGGAGGGTGTTGAGTACCAGGCAGAGGAATTACTACCTAATTCAGGGATCTCTTGAGAGCTCGTCATTGGAGATGTTGGGGTAGGGAGAGTAATAGAATTGAAGCGGACTTTATGAAGAAAATCCTGGATCCCTGTGTAGAGAGACCCATTAAGATGACATTCCAGGAACTAAAATTAATCTTAAAGAGGCAGTTTAGTTGGGAGGTGATAAAGGACTAAACAGGACTTTAGCAATTGAGCATGCAAAGGACACGGTATTTCAAGGACATTAATCGTGGTGATAAAGCATGAGGTTACTGATAGCTCAGTGAAGGAAAATATCTTCATTTCCCTGTTAATTCTGGCCAGTGGGCCCCTTTCTAGCTCAGCTGGTCCCAGGGACCACAAAAATTCTGTCCATTGTCCTGAGACACTGGTTACATCTCTCTGTCATGTTTAAAGAATCTTCAGACCTGGTCCTCAGGCGGAAAATGAGATATGAACAGGATAACGAAGGGCAAAATGGAGAGAGGGGCCTGGAGTCTTGGCTCTTGCACTCCAGCATCTCATCCACCCCACAGGGGATATTGAATCATGCAGTAGCACTGACCTGTCCTTCCTGCACCAGGCTTCTGTGGTGGCTGAGGGTGGGGTGGGGTGGGCAAGGGGTACTCTGGTTTCTACACTAATCTTGTGCTTTGTCCCATTTCCACTGCTTCCCACCCCCAGGTTTTGAAAATGCCTCAGAGCCTGTAAGGTTCAGTGTTTCCCTCTCAAGATGCCCCTCTCAGACTTTATTCTGGCCCTCAAGGACAATCCCTACTTTGGGGCTGGATTTGGGCTTGTGGGTGTGGGCACAGCCCTGGCCCTGGCCCGGAAGGGTGCTCAACTGGGCCTGTTGGCTTTCCGGCGTCATTACATGATCACACTGGAAGTCCCTGCTCGAGACCGAAGCTATGCCTGGTTACTTAGCTGGCTCACCCGCCACAGTACCCGAACTCAGCACCTCAGTGTTGAGACATCATACCTTCAGCATGAGAGTGGGCGCATCTCCACTAAGTTTGAATTTGTCCCCAGCCCTGGAAACCACTTTATCTGGTAAGGTTGGGAGCCAGAGAGGGCCTAAAGAGTAGAATAATAATGAGGGGAGCTGGATTTGATGCATTCATTCACTCTACCTGGACCACTTTTATGCAGGTATCAGGGGAAATGGATCCGAGTGGAACGAAGCCGAGAGATGCAGATGATAGACCTGCAGACGGGGACCCCTTGGGAATCCGTCACCTTCACAGCTCTGGGCACTGACCGAAAGGTTTTCTTCAACATCCTGGAGGAAGGTGTGGGATGGCACAGGTTGCAAGGATGGGGGCATTTGACATTGGAGCAAGGGAAGCTTGGAGAACAGGATCTGTGCCCAGAGGACCAATAGGGAAGCTGTTTTGGCACAGCTTGGCCTAATTGCCGGGCAAAGTATTACTGGCTTTGTCTCATCTTTCCCCTCCTAGCTCGAGAGCTGGCCTTGCAGCAGGAGGAAGGGAAGACAGTGATGTACACAGCCATGGGCTCTGAGTGGCGTCCTTTTGGCTATCCACGCCGGCGGCGGCCACTGAATTCCGTGGTTCTAGAACAAGGTCTGGCTGACCGAATTGTCAGAGACATCCGGGAATTCATCGATAACCCCAAGTGGTACACTGACAGAGGTGAGCAGGAGCTGGGGTCTTGGCCAGGATGTTCTTGATGTGATGTCAGAGCTGGGGAAACAGGCTGGTCCCTGTGGCCACACAGGGTGGATATAAAGCTCTGGTCCACTTCCCAGAGATCAAGGGGTAAGAACAGATGCCCTGCAGTGATTTCTTCTCATGCCCGGGACATCAAACCACCAAGGGGCAGGGTTGGGAACAAATGTGGACATCAGGGGTAGAGTACATGAACTCATTTTGAATGTCTTGGCTGTATTCCTAGGCATTCCTTACAGACGTGGCTACCTGCTTTATGGGCCCCCTGGTTGTGGTAAAAGCAGCTTTATGTGAGTAGGTCACATTTTCTTGTAATCTGTAAACTGGGGAAAAAAAAGAGACTGTGGGGTTGGAAAGGGAATTGAATGTGGGGACCAGGAAACAGGATAAACATGGGACATGAGAAGTATTTGGGTGATGGAAGGATTAGGTCTCTGAGACCCACCCAGGACGACCAGGACAAGCATTTGGGCTGAAGAACACATCCCCAGGTTGCTCACCCCCTGTCCTCCCATCCCCCACAGCACAGCCCTGGCCGGGGAACTGGAGCACAGCATCTGCTTGTTGAGCCTCACGGACTCCAGCCTCTCTGATGACCGGCTCAACCACCTGCTGAGCGTGGCCCCACAGCAGAGCCTGGTGCTCCTGGAGGACGTGGACGCAGCCTTTCTTAGCCGAGACTTAGCTGCAGAAAGTGAGTGAGGGGAGTTTTAAGGGAAGGGGAAGGTCAGTATGTAGGAGTTTAAGTGAGGAGCAGTGGAAGAAAGTGGAAATCCAGAGGGCCGACAAAGGATCCCTGGGGTTGGCAACTGGAGTCCACGAGAGGCACTGAGAAGTCGGGGAACGTGGCAGGGAGTAGAAGGTTTAAGCAGGGTTGTGACCAGCCAGGCTGCTTTATCTCTGCCTTCCTCTAGACCCAGTCAAGTACCAAGGTCTCGGTCGCCTCACCTTCAGCGGACTGCTCAATGCCTTGGATGGCGTGGCATCCACTGAGGCACGCATTGTGTTCATGACCACCAACCATGTTGACAGGTAAGAAGGTGTGAGGCCCTCTTGAGGCTGTGAGGTAAGACCCCACCCTCTTAGCGCCTGAACCGTCACTTCTGGGGAGGTCCCAGTGGGACTTGTGCCTACAACTCTGCCTTTGCCGCCTTGTCCTCTTAGGCTGGACCCGGCCCTGATCCGCCCTGGACGAGTAGACATGAAGGAGTACGTGGGCTACTGCTCGCACTGGCAGCTGACCCACATGTTCCAGAGGTTCTATCCAGGGCAAGCACCTTCCTTGGCTGAGGCCTTTGCAGGACGTGTCCTTGAAGTTACAACTCAGATCAGTCCTGCCCAGGTACAGGGCTACTTCATGCTGTATAAGAATGACCCTGCAGGGGCAATTCACAATGCTGAGTCTCTGAGGACATGACGAGCAGCCTGTGCTCAGAGACCAATAAATACCTGCCACACCACTCCAGACTCTGACCTCCCTATATGGGTACTTAAGTAAAAGGAGGGGCCCTCAGGCGTCCACAGAGGTGAGTGCTGGGGACACAAGGTAAGAGAAAGCCAGAAGAGACACTGTGGTACACAGGAAGTGCTGTCTTCCACTTAAAGGCATTTAATTCTTTAGAAGAATGTGGGTGTGTAAAAATGTGGATGTGTATGAAGTGGGTGTGTGCACGTTATAGTCCTGTATATTTTGCTTAAATGTTGGCATCTACCCGTTTTCCCAAAACCTACCACACTGGCTGAGATGTCAGACCTGTCTTTATTCAGACCCTGATCTCTTGGGAAAATGGCAATTTAGAGCAAAGCTGGGGCTATTCTGCCACACTCCAGCCTCGTTAGAAGTTCCACAAGAGCCATACTGTACAGGCTAGCCGCTACTAAGCAAAGAAAGCCAAACGAGGCCAAATCTCTTTATTGCCCCCCTCCCCCCCCAAATCCCTGCCCCCCACGGTACTGCTAGGAACCATCCTCAGACTCCAGGCTCAGGGGCTCCCTTCGAGTACCAGGACGACAGGCTCCCCGACCCCGAGGCAGGCGGGGGTAGGAAGAACCCGGCGTCCGACCCTTGGTGCGCTCCCAGCGAGCACAGTCCCGAGTCCTGCGGGGTGGGGGACCCTGCCAGTTGCCAGGGCCCTTCTCTTGGGGAGGACCTTCAACCCCTTGGCTACAGGGTTCTGGCTTCAGGTCCATGGGCTCCTTGAGGGGCCCCTCAGGTGGTGGCAGTTCCTGGGTGTCACTGGTTCCTTTGTGGTCATGACACTCCCCTCCCCTCACATGCCTCCGTTCCGGCTGTTTCCAGGGGCCTCGACTGGCCCGGGGGGTGTCTAGCATAGCTTTCTGGGTCTCGCCCAACCTTTGCTCATTTGGCCCAGCCCCTGGAATCTTCTCACACGTGTACTGGGAGGCCACAGGCAGAGCAGCTGCCGGGCTGGGCTGGGCAGCTGACGAGGTGGACAGGTCTGTGGCAAGGGCACTGGGTGGCTGGGATCCTCTGGAGGTTTCTACAGCCAACTCGGGCTCCACAGGGGCAGGAGGCTAGAAAGAAGTGGGCAGACGCAGTGAGGGAGATGGAATTCCCCCAAAGCAGGGAACTGCAGGCCCCTTGCTCACTATCCAGGCTGACACCCATTAGCCTATAATCTCAAGGGTAGAACAAAGCTCACCCTAGGACCAGCAGGGCAGAGGGGTGCTGGTGGGAAGGTAGGCAGCAGTTAGGGAGGAGGGAGCCTTCCCTCACCTGCTGGAGGCTGATGAAGTACCGGTTCCGCTCAGCCTCAAGGTCAATGATGCCTCCCCGTTCCTGCTGCCTTTGGTAGAGCCGCTTGCGCTCTTCTTGCTGGCGCAAGCTCTCTGCGTCAGGCTGGTACAGCTCCTGGAGGGGAGGGAGCAGGATGACGGGGGAAAAGTAGACTGCACAAGGCAGACTCGAACCCGGCTCTTTCAGGACTGCCTCAAGAGATGTGCACAAGGTTCCTGGGCTCCCAGAGCCCTAGCCTAGGGAGAGCTGCAGCTCTGCAGAAATCCCAGGTGGGTCCTGCCCTATTCCAGAGAGCCCATTCGAGGCAGACAAGACGCCCTCCCTCCCTCCTTGGAGAATGGCACTATTCCTGGCTCAGATGAGAAGGGAGTCCCCTTACCATGGGCTGTTGGGGTTCGGGGGCTGCTTTCAGTGAGGCAAGATCATACACGAGGGGCTCTCTACACACCGGACACTGCACACCGACTGCCTTCTAAAAACAGAGGAGAAATCACAGCCCTGCTTCAGAGCGCACAGTGCTCGCCAGCTGCCCAACCCGTTGGCTGGCCTAACCCACATGGCACAGGGACGAAGAGCACTGGCTCTCCGTTGGGCAGTGCAGCAGGGCAGGGCAGGGGCTGCCTCCCGAGACAGAGCTCCAGCAACTCTGAAACTGCGTGCAGTGTGCTCATGTGTGTATCAGAATGCCCATTTTTTCCGGACAAAGATGAGCTTTCGTTAATCTCGTATCTGTGACCCTAAAAAGGTGAAGAGCCACTGGAGCCGAGGGGCAGGAAAGGGTGTGAGTCAGGGCGTCGGGCGAGCGCAGGGGCTGGCGCGCTGACCTGCTTGGCCGAGGTGTGCTGCCGCTCATGTTCCTGCTCTTGGCCTTGAGCCTGCAGCTCACGCTCCATGTGCTGGATGTACCGGGCGAGACAGTGGCAGTGGAAGTAGTGGTAACACGGTGTTTTGGTAAAGGCCTCCTTCTCCTGAAGGGAGGACAGGCATAGGGCAGGAACCTCAGAGCTCTCAAGAGCCCTCCACTGCCCATCCCAAGCTGAGCCCAGGTCCCGAGAGAGAACCCCACCTGGAAACCATAGAGGCAGATGACGCATTGGCCATGAGGGATGTTGTTGTCTGTGAGAATTTCCTTCCCTTTCTGAGAGGAGAGAAGGCACTGTTCAGACAGGGAGGCAGGGCAAGAACTATGCACAAAACCCAGGAGCAACTGCAGGACCATTTCCTACTAAGCCAGTGTGATACTTTGTATTCATGCCCTTCTGTCTTGGTGAGGCTCCCTCCGCTTGGAATCAGGCCTCCACGTCCCTGCCCTTCCTGCCTTATCTACCCAGCTGCAAAATCCAACTTCCTACTCATTCAGTCACCTTTAATGCATCTCAGGAATGAAAATAATAGGCCCGGAGAGACCAGAATGTTCTGCTGACACTCCTATCTTCTGGGATGTCTTCTGTGGTTCACCCCCTCTGATGACCACTTCCCCCAAAAAGTCTGTTCTTGTAGCCAGCTTTCAGAAGTCAAGGCATGGACAGTCCCAACGGACAGAGAACTCAAAAGCATCGAGTTTGGCTGTGAACTCATGTGTGCTGCTGTCTGAATAGCTAATACTCTGAATTCCACCAAGTTCCATGCTGCATTGTGGAGGCTGGCCTCCGGAGTGCTACAGTGGTCTGAGCCGGTTCCGACTCCAGGCCGCCCACCTGCATTCTTTTTTTTTTTTTCTCAAAACTTAAAGTTGAGGAAAACAAGACTGTACTTAATCGTGCGTTTTTAATCTCAAGCAAGAGAAGTTATCTGTGTATGTGAACTTGTAGCTTGGGGTGGTCCCTGTGGGTCATTAACTTCATTAGAGTAAAAACCGAGTAGAAAACCAGGACTTTTTTAGTCTGCCCCAAAGGCGGGCTAGCCTTCAAATGTTCATTCCTGGTGAGACCCTCTAAGCAAGGTCCCTGTATACGGCTACTTTCAGCTGACACTGCCAAGAGAATGCACTGAAACGGAATCAAGAAGAATCCACATTAAAGGGGAAAAGTCCTTTTCAAGAGACTGCCATAGGCCACTCGGGGAAGCTGCAAAACTGTCTTTTGAGGGGAATTCTTGGACATAAAAGAAAATCTCCTCTTTCTGAATTCAGGCCTTCCCCTAAACAATGACTAACTAAATGCATGATTCCAGATGTATGTGAGATGCTGGGTCCACTGCCTCCCTTGAGAAAGGGCTCTCACAGGTTCCTAAGCTAGCACACCTCTTACCTCGATGAGTTCATAGAGCATGGCAGTACCCAGCCCAGCGTTGGCCACGTGGCTCAGTGCCTGTGAAATCCTGGAAAAGGGCAAAGCACACATTAGGCCTGCCCCCTCCCCTCACCAGACTGAGCTGTATCCCGTTTTCCCTGCTCTGACCAGCCCAACTTACTTGTGGATCTGTTCATCTGAGAGTCCTCGGGGGTTACGGATAGAAATCTGTGGCACCTCATTGGGGTACTAGTGGGAGGAAATAAGGTTACTGCTAAAGGACTCTATGCCAGGGGCTCTCCACTTCCTCCCTTTGCTGCCAAAAAGCAGGGGCCTCACCTGTGCTGGGACCTGAAGCACCAGAGTAAAGCACACATACTGTGAATCCTGGTCTTCCCCAGTGGCAGGGTTCAAGGTGATGTAAATTTCCCATGGTGAGGATCTACAGGTGGATGAAGTAGGGACCGGGGATGTGAGTGGGCAGGAGATTAAGAACTGGGAAAAATGGGGGTGAGATAGTAAAGCAGGTGGAGGAAGTGAGCACTAGACTCTTTCTTTTGGGGGTGATTCAAGGAGTTGTCTTTGCCTCCCTGACAACATCATCTTCTCTGAATCAAGGCTCATGGATCCTGCATGGAATACTCTCATTACTCATAGGACTCGTGCCCATGTCTTGTTGAATACGTACCTGCCGTTTCCTTTAACCACCTGTAGTTCATCCAGATAGATAGATTCTAACACCTCCACTTCAGAGGGAAGTACCCTAGAGAGACAGGGGGAGATTGACTCACCATTATAGCTCTCCCTGTTAAAGCCTGCTAGAGCCCATAAAGGCTGGCTTTATAGGAAACTGGCAATCTGCCTGAGTGCACCTTTTGCTAACCTCCATAAAAATGAGGGAAATACATTTTCTTAACTTGTCAAGTGGCCAGGTAGGAAGAAGCATGGGAATCAAGAGTTTAAGGGACCATTTCTGTCAACGCGTTGAGGAAATGAATTCCTGGGAAGGTGAAATAATGAGCTCAAACATCAGAGTTTAACAGAGGAAGAACCAGAACCAGAGCTAGGTTTCCCAACTCCCTGTTTCAGTTCCATCGCGCTGCTGGTTGGCCATCTCTCTGACCCAGAAATAAGATGTCCACTGATTCACATTAAAGTTGCCAATACCACTCCTGGCTTTCCCTACACCAGTGCTTACATGGATCCCAGAGTCTGCACATACTGCCCTAAGCCTTGCTCAAAGGAGATACCAACTGAACAAAGAGATCTGTGTGGTATAAAGGCCATGATATAGTGAAGAGCCATTAGCTTTGGACTAATAGGTACAAATTACTTACCAGCTACATGATCTGAGTAAACATCTCTGTAAGCTTGAGTCACACTGTCTACCATGTATAGATAATACCACCTACTCTCTAGGGTTACTCTGATGGTAAAAGATTGTTTATATAAAGTACCTAATACTACCTTGGCTATAGTAGCTAATCCATGTTCTCTTTTCTCCTATGTGTATATAACCTTCTCTTAAAAGGAAAGAAGGAAGGCTATAGTAGTATTCAATGTATTTATGAGCCTTGCTATGTGGTTGCTCTCAGTCAACCTGCTTAGGTCAGGATCTGGTGGTCCTGATGTAAATGAGAGGACAGACATGTTTAATTATAGAAACAGCTGTTGTAAAGACACTGAAGATTAGTGACAGACTCAAGTCCCTAGCTGTACCCAAGTAATGCATGTAAAGATACATGCTTTGTTTCCTTTTAGTTATAATTCCTTCTTCATCAAGAGCAGGGCTTCCTTAGCAGGAGCCATATATTACTGGTTCTAAAATTTTCTTAAGTCTTAGACACCCCCAAATATAAAATAGATAACTGTGGAGTAGTTCTGGTTGACACAGTGTGGGACTCCCAGAGCACCACAAGCCAGCTGTGCAATCACTACTGTCCTCTCCATGGCTCAAAGTGTCCCCTCAGAATCTTAAAAGTTCCCCTAAACAAGGTGAAAACCATGAGCTTAGATGCTCTCAAAAAGCCCAACGCTGGCTGGGCTCCCTGAACCAATAAAACACCGAGGTGTAACCTCCATCAAGAGGCCCTTCAATACCTTACCCACCCTAGCTGTGACTGGGGCCTGGATGGGAGGTATGGAATGGAATGATGGTAAAGTGGTGACAAAAAAGTGGGGGGGGGGGCAGGAAGGTTGTATAATGTCCTAGTACTAAAGTATTAAAAACGACGAGATTCATCAGAGTCAGATAACCTGGATTCCTACTCAAAACTATGCATCTTTTTAGCAAATTGAGGCCTCCTTCAGGCCTCCTCTAGTCCCCTCACCAGCCCACACCTTAGTTACAAAAAGGAGGCTTTTGTTACAAATCCACCGTGACCCTCTCAACTGTTCTATGAGGTAGATGCCACACCCACTTTTTTACATCCGAGGACACTGACTCACAGAACGGTGAGGTGGCCTGGTCAGCATCCCACGCTAATAAAATGTGGAGTGAACCCACATTTATCCTATTTCCAATCCCAGAGTCCTTCCAGGTTTTGGTCTCTTTTTCAGAATGCTTCAGAGAAGGACTAGGAGAGCTTTTTGTGAGGTGTAAAGCTTTATTCAGACAATAGTCCTCAACAGTGCTGTCGGGGAGGGAGACGGCTGAGGAAAGCCTCGGCGGAAACAGGCTGATCCAAGGGGAAAGGGGGCTGGAGGACATCGGTTGCGGGAGGTAAAAGGGAGCTGGGGAGAGCTGCTGGAGCATACATCCTCCGGGACCCTGAGCAAATCCACTTCAGGACAATGGGAGGAGTGAGACCGGAGAAGAGGGATCGAGCCAGATAAGGCGCAGCCCAGGCTGGCCTGACCAGCGCAGATCAGGCCTCCTCTCCCATCAGATCAGTGCCCCTCCACCCTCCTGTTCCCCGGTACAGAAGCTCTCTTAGGGAGACATGTCAGCGTCCCTGTCATTCCTTATCCCTCGCTCCGCCCCCAAAAGCCCGCCGTACGGATCGTCCGCGGCCACTACTAGTCCCCCGGACCGGATCCAGGCGGCCAGTCAAAGCCCATGCCCCAAGTTACCAGTCCTCCTCCCCTGCAGCCGCCGACGCAGACGCCGCCATGTCTTCTCCGGCCCACAGCCGGAACCGGAAATACCCTCAGGGAAGTCAGGGCGGCAAGTTGAAGGTGGGAGGGAGGCAGGGAGGCTAGCGGCCGTTTCTAGGCAACCGTAGACTCCAGGTCCTTAGCGGGTCCTGATGCCGGAGAGAAGTTCGGAAGTGCCCTAGGAAGTGCCTATGGGCGGTCTGCCGTCTCTCGCGACACCTTTGAATGTCTTCGTCCTCTGAACCTCCCTGACCAGTTGCAGCGAGTACAGCTGGTAACAATGGGAGTCTAACGAGACCGGCAGTGGGGGCGGAGAAGAATTATAAGTCAGGCAAAGTCTGCAGGCAGCCAGAAGGGGCGGGGCTGAAGGCCAGGGTCGACGTCCCTCGGCCTGAGGAGCTTGAAGCTCCTAGGCTGGGGGTGAGAGAGGGTCTCCGGTCTGGGAAGCGCGCGGGCAGGGGGCGTGGGAAGGGGTGCTGAAGAGGTAGGCGGTGCTAGGAATTTGGGAGAGGCTGGAAGGGGCGGGGTCAGTAGGTGAGGCTGGATGGAGGGGGCGGGGTCGGGTGG
>PITA01027962.1:0-12198 GCA_004023965.1 Spilogale gracilis | reverse complement strand
CATAAAGGACATGAGGGTTGGGCTGGCACTGAAATATTGGCACCAAGATCTTGCAGTGTTGGGGAAGGAGGTCGTCTGCTGGACCGTGTGCTGCCGTCCGTGTGCCACTGAATGTCAACTCGTGGGCCTGACTTGAGGACAGAGCTCCTGCCTCCTGGTCCACAGACTCAGCAAATATGTGTAGACTCATGGGGCATGTTTCCGTGTCCTACGGTGCAAGTGTGAGCAGCAGCACGTCCCGGACCTGCTGTCCTCACGATTCTGCTCGCCGTTGTCGCTGGTGACACCAGCCCAGGGCCGACGCGGGAGTTCTGACCTGTGCTGACTGCTACACGATCAGGACTAGTCATGCTGTCTGAATATCTGCAGTTTTGTTCTTTTTTTTGTCATTGACATCTCTTTGGCTGAGTCTATACAGGGTATCAACGCAGAGTCGCCTTTCTCAATAGTCCACTGTGGCCACTTGGGTCCGTTCATAAGGACCAGGCTTGTTGGTCATCCATGCATTGTATGCACCAGAGCGTGTGAACCAAAATGCTTCCTCATCTTTGGACTTCTGCAAAGCTGAGTGTCCAGTTTGAGCTCATGTCACAGGTTGAATTGTGAGGAATTTTAGTAGAAGGAAAGTTCCTACTCTCATTGGGCTTATTTGATGTTATGGTTTTATCCCCTCTCTACAGATATATCTGAAATGTCATACTCCCAGAAAAGCAGCCACTAAACAGTTTTATAGCTCTCTGAGACTATTTCCCATTATTCATAAATTTAAAATACACTGCTTACAACTTGTTTTTATTACTGACGTTTCATATAAATCAAAAAGTCCTCACATTATCTCATTTCACGGGCGAGGACTATTTGTCCTTCTGTGTGCAATGGTGAGGTTTTAATGATTCCAGAAGCTGGAATTTAGAAACGTATTTGCCATTATTAGGACTGACAGCTCTTCCATGAGCCTCTATCTGAGGCTATAATGAAGATTGATGTTTTTTTAAAATTCAGAAACTTTGTTTTTTAAGATTTTATTTATTTGAGAGGGATAGAGAGTGAGAGAGATCACAGGCAGAGGGAGAGGGAGAAGCAGGCTCCCCACTGAGCAGGGAGCCCAATGTGGGGCTCGATCCCAGTGCCCTGAGATCATAACCTGAGCTGAAGGCAGAGGTTTCACCCACTGAGCCACCAAGCTTACCCTCCAGAGACTTCTTTTTTAAAAGCCAGAGTGATTCACATCCCAACCATAGGATTTCTCCCTCGTAGGTTGCAAACACTAAGAAAGAGACAGTTTTCAAGTGGCTGAAGGATGATGTGCTGTATGAAACAGAAGCGTTGCCGGACCTGGAGAAAGGAATCTGCCAGCTCCTCATACCCAAGGTATGGGGTCTTGCAGAGAGCAGGATGGAGGTCAATAGAGGAGGGTCTTTCAAATAACTTGCAACCCCTGCATTAGCTCCCCCTTTTAATCCTGAATGTTCCCTGCTTTGCAAGGGGAGTGTATTGTCTATCATTTATTACGCTTTCTGGCTTGGCATTGATCTTACATGTGTACGGGATGTGTTTCATTTGTAGTTGTCAAAGAAGGACCTCGGTGAATATAAAGCAACCTTGAAAGACGAGAGAGGTCAAGATGTCTCTGTCCTTGAGATAGCTGGCAAAGGTAAAATAAAACCTTCTTTGTCCTCCCCCAGAGAAATCTGCTTTGCCAACAGTAGGTGGGGTGCGAGGAAGACATGTCCATCTGTATCCAGATGGTACACACTGTTTCCTTAGCAGGAACGCCGTAGAAGAAAATAGATGTGTATGTTACTTCCATTCAAACCTGCTTCAGTGTTTTGGAAAGATGAGTGGTGTTACATTACACTTATAGGAAACATCATTTTAGTCCATCATCATAAGCCAAGTTTTCTCCCATTACTAATAGACATAGAATGATCGAAACTAGGGGGAAGCGATTCAATTAAATGTATAGTTGGATTTATGTGGAGTAAGGTTTTCTTGTTCCTTGCATCAAAAGTAAACAGGTTAGAGGGATCTATGGCCCATAGGAGCCTTGTATGGATAAATGTTGCAATTTTAATGTTTCATTTTTCAAGTGAACATCATGATTTCCTGTATCAATTTAATTAAACATGAAACTGCTGCCTTCTGAGAAAATTATACATTGTAATGGGACATTTCCCTTCTTCCTTTCAGTGTATGAGGACATGGTTTTGGCAATGAGCAGAGTCTGTGGTGAGTAAATGCCTAACTGATTTCTGGGGTATGTGTGGGGCCGAAACCATTTCCTGAGACGGGCGCGGAGCCCTGCAAAGGGGCTGCTGGGGCAGCCCTCCCGCGGCTGCCTGACGCGAACCAAAGGGATTTTCAGCACTATACTTAGAATTTGTATTTTATTAAAAAAAGAGAACCCAGTTTGGACCTCCTGATTAGCCACTCCTTCCGATTTGCCTTAGCTTCATTTAGATGATGGCTTTTACGTAATTGCTGCCAGCGTCTTTATCACCAGCATTGAACAGCAATAACGAATTTAAAACCTCTGGCTTTGCGTCATGCACACGAAAGCCTTTTCTCAGCTCTGCGAATCAATTCTTCCTCTGCACTTCCCCTTCCACAGAAACTGTGAGAATAAAGAGATGGGTTAGTAATTCAGTAACAATAGCTCCTACGTGGGTCCGGCTTTATGCTAAAAATGACGATATGTTATTATGTGGGCTTTTTAGAGATGCCCTAATTTAGATCTTCAGAGCTGGTGACGGGGATGGGAAAGGGGCCCAGCGGCACGCACTCTGCCCCCAGGGTCCGGGCTCTAACCAGCAGGGACACATGGCCAATGCCAAGCTCACCTGCAGCCCACACGAGCTTTCTGACACTCTTCTGAAAAGCTTCCTGTGTTGATTGTTCATCATTCCCTCAAAGTAGCACTGCAAGGTACATTGTATTAATTTCTACTTTGGCTTGGTCAGATAAACATGAGCAGGTTTTAAACAAGTTTTAGCCTTGATGCTTGTTAAAGGGCTGAGCTGTGGTCCGGGGCTGCCGAGCCCCTCGGTGAAGACCCGTGAAGCCATCTGTGCTCCGTGGAATCGCTCTGTGTCACCATGGAGGGGCTGACGGCAGTCCTGGAGAAGTGAGCATGCGTGTGCAAAGTGGATCCCCTCCTGCTATTCCCCTGATCTGGTGCAGGGAGGACCGTGGGCCAAGAATGGATGCGGGCCCACCCTCCACATGCATGCCAAGCCACTGTCCTCCAAAGAGGCCAGGCCCCACCCATGACACATTCCCCACCTGCGAGGGGCAGCAGTGAGTACCATCTGATGCCCGAAGTGTGTGTGTTGGTAGCACGCCAGGCTTCCTGTGGCTCCCTCCCCCCGACCCAGGCTCTGTGGGCCCCAGCCTGCCCTCTTGGGGCCTGACCTCCTGCCCTGGCCATCCTTGTGGTGGCCCCCTAGCAGGCTACAGGGACATTTCTGGGCCACCCTGGGGTGTCTTGGCCATCCTGACTGTTAGTCTTGCTTTCGTTTTGGGGTGACAGGTTTGGGTTCCCACTGTACCCGCGTGTTCGTCCCAGACCACCATCCCTGGGTGGGGGGGCCCTCTGTGCTCTTTCAGAAAGCATGAGCCTTTGTTCTTGGGCCTGAGAGGGCCCTGCATTCCTCATCCTTGGGACAGCTATGCACCTGCCTCCCCCCACTGCTTCTGTCCACAGGGCCGTGTCCACTCACACGCATGCATATTCACACTCACATGCACACAGACTTACACACAGGCGTGAAGACTCACACACACATAGGCTCTCATTCACACACATGCAGATTCACACTCAGACACAGACTCATACATACACACAAACTCACATGCACACACACACATAAACTCACACTCACAGGCTTACACAGACTCAGAGACTCACACAGACTCAACTCGTACACATGTAGACTCACACTCACACACAGACATGCTCACACAAGCTCACACACACAGACTCACACTCTCACTCATAGACTCACCCCAGTGCACTCACACCGACTCACACTCAGACTCACACTGACACACAGACTCACACACAGGCACACATGAATATACTCTCAGACACTCACATGCACACACAGACTCCCACACTTACTTCCCGTGTGCTACCTTGCATCTCCTTTCCGTGGGGGAGGCACACCACCCACTTCTGAGGAGACTTGCCAATTGATGCCCACACTGCCTGGGCATGTTGGGGGAAGTACCCCGTGGTGTGCCAGGGTGCTGAGTGGGCCTCCGCCTTACTGGTGGTGGTCCGGCGGTGCCTGGAGAGGTGTCTGTGGGCACGGTCTGTGGCTGTCCACAGCAGCATCATGTGTAGCCCTCGGTTCAAGAAAAGAGGCGTTTTCTCTGGAAGAAACTGCCCTCAGAGAGCTGTGCCTGTAGGAGGGCTGTGTTTATTGGAGCACAGAAACATTTCCCGGCTTGTTTTCTGTGCTTTTAGACCAAATTTCACTGCACAGGTTGGTGGGAGTGGGGAGAGTGTGTTCTGGAAGCTTCTGACACCATGCAGCCCTTTGGAAGCCATCACCCACTCTTCTTCTGGGCATCCTGAACTCTGTTTGAATTTCAGGGCCAAGTAAAGACTTTGGCTTCCACCCTCCAGCCCCAGCCCTGCACACAATCCCAGCGACATGCAGTGACATCTGGGCAAAGATGCTTTCCTGCACACCAGCTAGTATGCCCGCAGAGCCAAAGAAGTAGTCCTCTGCCCTCCAAAGATCAAAGGAGGTGTTTAGCTATAGTGTGAGCTCGTTGTGCATAAGTAATGATGGAGACGTGACGAGAGCCCCCGGTGTGGTGAGGAATTTGGAACAGGTGCCCCCCAGTGTCCACGCACAGGTAGCTCTGTGGCCCGGGGCTGCAAGGATGTGTGAGGGCCCCCGGTCACCTGCAGGGGTGAAGCTCCACACACACGCTCCTTGCTGTTACAAGGTGCTGATGGGTGTGTGTCTAAACCTCTCACACTTCTAGGCTTTTCCATGCTGACCTCCGATGTGGAGAAAGCAGAGTCCAAGAATCAAAGTCCTCACTTGGGTTTTAGAGATCTCCATTAGCTGTGTCCATAGAATGTCCTGAGAGAGCCCGCTGGGTCTGACAGAATCCCAGAAGCAACCAGAACTTGTGTGTGAGAGCTCATGCCATGGAGGAGCTACCGTCGGTTCTAGGTCATTCCGCTCATTACTAGCAGGTGGGCGGGAGATGGTAAACCCGCTGGTGCTGCAAGACTAGGAGTCCAGTGCTCCGTGGATGTTCTTCCCGACGTGACATGTGTCTCTAAGGCATTGTCCATAAATCTATAACGGGAAATCATGCAACTCTACAAAAATATCTCTAGTGTATTGTTACCTAAAGGGGGTCAAAATATATACCTTGATTTTCAAGATTTATAGGACTCCTAAATGTCTAATCAAACAAAACATCTATTGGTGCAACACAGATCTCCATGGCCGACTTGACTTCTGGTGTGGCATCTTACATAAGTTAAATCCCTATCTGGCTCAGTCTTGTGTCATAAAATAAGAATGTTTCTTAACTCTTTGAAATCAAGGTTTCATAATGATGCATTGGACATAAAATCCAAAAACAAGAGCTAGAGTTTTATAGTTAAAGTTACCCTGATCGGTATCATTCCTGGGGACAAGGCTCTTGTAATCGGAGTCTGGAGTGTGTGTCTGGGTCCTTTCTTGTGGTTGGGTAGCAGGGGTAGTCCCCCCCGGAACGGCTAGCCAGATCAAGCGCATCTTGTTCTGCAGTTTCTTAATAGTTCGCAGGGCTCGGTTATCGGTCCTTGGGGAATCCACCAACTGACATCCTTGCGTTTGAGTTGGGAAATTTTCTACCATGGCTCTTCCTTTGTTTGTCTGTGTTTCATGGACAGCAACTTTGCCTCCTCTCTGCTTGGCTAGAAACCTTCCGGGTGTCTGATCATTTATTGATTGATTGATGTCTGAAAAGTGACCCTGAACTTTAGGCTAGTTGGCCTTTCCTAAGTTTCAACTCTTTTGTGTTCAAGGATGTGGGGTTGGCTAGCCTCGGAGACAGGTCTTGTGCAGGAGGGAAGCAGAGGTGTCAGCCCACCTCCCTCCCCTCCTTTCTGTATCATAGGAGAAGCAGAGTGGAGGACACATCTCTTCCTGTCCTTTCTCTGCAGGCTTCAGTTATGTTCACAGCTTCCCGCAAGTCCGGAGCATGCCAAGCACCTTGTGTCCTCAGTTTACATTTTCCTCTTCTCATCTGTTGCTTTCCATCACTATCCCCTTTTCCATCCAATAAGAAAAGGAAGGCTGGGGAAGAAGAGGGCCTGAGTGCAGCTGCTCATTGTAGAAGCCCCCTGGCTGGGCTGTGGCCTGGGACAGAGGAGCCCCTGCCCGCCCCCTCAGCCCTTCCGCCTTCTGACTTCTGTCTCCCCACCCAGCTGCTGCCCCCCATAACCCCCTCCCTGCACCCTGTGCCCCTTAGCCCTTCCCAGAGAACTGTTGTCTGTCCTTGAGCTGAAGGCTGTCCTGCCTGAGGTCCCAGAGCTCTTGCACATCCCGGGACGTCAGGCTGCAGGACTGGGGGAGGCTCCGGGGCAATGCCCCTGCTTCCAGCTCGGCCCACATGCCGTGTGCGCTCTCAAGGGTACGTGCCTCAGTGAGAACGTGTGTGACTTTTGTTGTAAGCTTGAATTAAAATGAGGGCCTTAAGCATGACGTGAGTTAAAGAAGATGTTCTAGGAGCATACAGTGGGATATTATTCAGCCCAAGAAGAAGGGAATGTTGTCATTTGGGATGACATGGGTGAACCTGGCGCGTGCCGTGCTCAGTGACGGAAGCCTGACACAGAATGACACAGGTGCCTGACTCTCTGACAAGTGGCTCTGAACGAGCCGGGCTCCTGGGAACAGGGCAGACCTATGGCTGTCGGGCTGGCCAAGGGCGTAGGTAGCTGTTTGAGGGCGCTTGGTCTCTGACCCCGGAGCTCGGCTGCGCCCCACTGTGAGCACAGTCGTGAGCACCCTGCTATACACTGGGGTTAGTTAAAGGGGGAGTGCTCGTGTTAAGTGATCTTACTACAACTAAAGCCAAAATCAATGGCGAGAGACTTCGTGACCTAGTCCATCCTGGGGTGTTAAGTCATGGCATCTGGATTAGGAATGCCCAGGACAGGGTGGTTTTACTGAAAAGTAAAATCCTAACTGTATTGAAAAGACCGCTTCTTCCTTTTGTTGCATCTTGTTCTCCAGACTAGCTTGGGAGACGGCCCGTTGAACCGGCCTCTTCTTTTCGTCCCAGCTGGCAGGTTGAGCTTTCGATCACAGGTGCGAGTGTCCATGGTCGTTTCACGCTGACGCTGAGTGAGTCTTCGGTGTTGTGGGGCCCGGCGCTAACCTTTCCTCATCCCTGGGAAAAGTGCAGGATGTACTCGTGTTGGTTAAAACATGTGTGTCCGCTTACTCTCACGTCTGGTGCAAGTGGGAGGACCACCTGCCTGATGACAAGGTCCCGAGGATGCAAACAGCACCAGGACAGTGTGCCTTCGGGGGGATCCCCAGGTCTCCGGCCTATCTCCGTCATTTAGGACCGCACACTGTCAATGTGGGAGGCAGGCCGCGAGCACACCTGTCACATGGACGAAATGGAACCATGCTGTGTGCAAGATCAAACCCGCCTGCTCTGCTCTTCTTCCTCCTGCCTTTCTTTTTTTAAAAAGATTTTTATTTATTTGACAGAGAGAACAGAGCCAGAGAGGGAACACAAGCAGGGGGAGTGAGAGAGGGAGAAGCAGGCTTCCCGCCGAGCAGGGAGCCCGGTGTGGGACTCGATCCCTGGTCTCCGGGATCATGACCTGAGCCGAAGGCAGTCGCTTAACCAACTGAGCCACCCAGGCGCCCCTCTTCCTCTGCCTTTCTTAAAGCAGCCCTCTCCCTGAATGGGATAGAGCTGCGGGTACTCCGTCCCCTGAATGGCTTTGTGGAAAATCCATGTAAATGATGTGTGGATTGGAATCCCCTCTGGGCTCCAGGGTCAGAGACCCTCCAGCTGAATGGCCCTCGCCCCATGGCCTCTTGTTTTGTCTGCCCCTACCCCGTTCCCCTGCACAGGCCTCCTCCCGGGGGCACCTGCTCTTCTCCCACCTCTGGGAGATGTCCACCTCTTCCTGGGCCCTGGATCTTTCCTGTTCTGCTGGCGTTTCTCCTCCTCCTGGTGTTCCTTCCTGGTCTTCCGTCTCGTCCGTGTGAGTGACCCTTCACAGAGTTCTGTGACCTCTGGGTACTTAAGGTCAAGTGATGGGAGATGCTGGTGGAGCCGCAGGAGCCATGTTTGGGGAATGGTGGGGGAGGCGCCCATCTGCTTGGCGGTGTGGCTGCTTCTGTCCAGGGCTTCCTGGTGGGGCTGGTCGGCCGGCCGCGTATGGGACGAGTGGTGAGGGCATCGTGGGGTGGGCAGGGGAGCCTGTGGCGCAGCAGACAGGTGCCCACCCAGCTGCACCGGCTTTCCCTAACCGAGCTCCTGCCCCTACCACCGAGCTGCTATAGCTCACACTCTGCGAGGGGCGAGGTCTCAGGTACAGGGAGCAGGGGCACACTGGCCAGGGAGAGGCAGAGGGGAGGGATGTCTCGGAGTCCTGCGTGGGTATTCCAGCCACCTTCCTGCGGTCACACTCCACCCCTCCATCCCCTCAGGGCCCCAAGTCACAGCCTTGCTCTCTGCTTGGTCATCAGTTCAGCCCTCTTTGCTCATACAGCCCCCTACCCATCACCCCTGCCCTCTGCCTCTGAAAGGTCTGTAATGGCTCTGGTCTTTGTGTTTGGGTTTGTGTATGCTTCACATTTCTGTGGGGAATGGTGAGTTTTAGTGGGAGTGAAGGTCAAGGTCATGGCTGTCTTCCAGTCTCTTGGTTGGAGAAAGTGGTTTTCACCCTGTGTAGATTCTGTTGGTTACTCTTCCATTATATGTGCTCATGTGAGAGTAATGGAAATCAAAGAACACCACGGTCATGGCCATTTTTATTTTGGTTTCGATTTCTTTACAGAAAATCATAAATACCATTTGTTTCTTTGTTTTTTTTTGGCCACAGTTTATGGTAATTATCCACTTTTTATATCAATAATTTCTCATAATTATGTGCCGTCTCATGGACCTGCCGTGCTGTGGTTTAAAGTCTCCCCCATAAGGCTAGCAGCCATTGTTCATTGTTATAAACAACTACACAGTGCACATCTGTGGACAGAGAGGCTGTTTTCAATATTTGGGACTATTTCCTTGAGTGAGTTCCCAGAAGTGTGAGGATTGCATGGAATATGTGGGTATCTTGAGGATTCCTAGCAAGTCCCTGGGTGGCTTACCACCGCTAGCAAGTGATGCGTGCCAAAATCCCTGCTTCATGGCACCCTTATCAGTGGCTTTAATCATATCGTTTTATTTTGCTGATTCCATAAATAGTTATCTCCGGGTGCTGGCACTACCATGAGTTCACGTGAATTCTCTGAAGTTACACGTCTAATACAATCTCTGCTTCAAGCTCAGAGCTTTGGTCAAAATAAGAGTGTGCTCTGTAACTTCCCATCTCTGACCCCTCGCCTCCCCCTCACCACCCGCCCCGATCAAGTCAGGCTGAGTTCCTACTCCAGACACACGGAATATGTTCTCATTCCCTAGGTTCCTCTTACTGCCCATGGCATCTCCTGCTTTCTTCCCTCTTACCCAGTCTTTGCTCATCTCACTGGATGGACCATAGCCTTTCATCTCCTTGACTCCTTCCTGGATCATTTCTGCTGACTCCTCCTCTCCCTTTTGCTGATGTTCCACAATATTTAAGTTCCAGATCAATTAATGCAGAATTCACCGTGTTACTGAGATGTTTGCAAGAATTTCTCTCCTCTTCTGAAGCTAAGCTGTCCAGGGGCAGATGCTGAACCTTTTTCTAACATTACGTGTCCCTAACGGTATTCAGCAAAGAGGATTTCAGCTACATCTGGCATTGGCTGTTGCTTGAGGACTGAATGAGCAGGTGTGGGGAAGGTTAGAGGAAGGTGTGGCCAGGACATATGGACTTGAGGATGTGTTGACGTGGGATGGAGCAGAGACACCTGCGGTTGCATCCTTGTGTTCCAACGGCTCATGTGCTGCTTTTCTTGGTCTGAGTCTGTTTTGTTTTCTTCAGGGGCATCTGCTTCTCCACTGAAGGTACTCTGCACTGAAGAAGGAATAAGACTTCAGTGTTTTATGAAGTATTTTACTGAAGAAATGAAAGTGAACTGGTATCACAAGTAAGTATAAGTGTGATTGGCAGCTGCCACAGTTGGAGCAGTGCCCAACATAGACAGCTGGACCCTGCACTCCTGGCTGCCTTTCATGGCACTGCCCATCCTCTTGACAACCTGGGCCCGGGGTAGGGGACATCATAGCCATAGAGAGGACCTCCAGGAGGGGAAAGACAAAGAAATGCCTGAAGGTGCTAGAGATAACATCTAGGCTTTATCAAATGCAGTGACACATGTCAAGCAGGTAATAGAAAAATAATATGTAGAGACCACATTCCCAATTTCCAGTTTGTCAGCTCCTCACTAGCTTGATTAAGAAGAAAAGGGCCAGAGTAAGCCCAGAGTTAGAAGAAGGAAGAAAACAATGAGGCCCTGTCTAAACAGCAGATTTTCCGTGTTTCACGTTGGCTGCCTGCGGCTTCTCCAGGTGAGTGGGGTTCACTCCCAAAGCACCCGCGACTTTTATTGTAGTTGTGAGATGGGAAGGCCTCTGTGCCACAGCCCCTGGGGTCTGGCTGTTTCAAACCCATGCCTCAAGGGTGTCCCTAAGGTCGCTGCTCAGAGCTGCAGGTCATTGGGCAAGCAGGACAGAGGTCAGCGATCCCCCCAGAGCTGAAGAAGGAGCTTCGGCCAGGGCGGAAGAGGGGGGGCACCCCTTCTGGTCTGTCTGCACTCTGACCCGAGGGCACAGGCAACATTCCTCACCCAGATTTTCCGTGATGTCAGGCTACTAACATCTTAAGTGAACTCAGTGAACTGTACTCCCCTTATCCACATCTTGCCTCCATTTGTATTTATTTATTTAACCTTTTGTACAAGTTAATTATAGCTACTGTTTTTATTAGCTTGGAACTTTTTCTATTGAATTTCACATTTAAAAATCATTGCAATTTAATAAGTGACACTCCTTCATTCATGTAACCCATCCTACCCATCCTAATGGATTAAAATTTTCTTCTTCTTTTTTCTTTTTTTATGATGTTTGGTCAGCCAAAACACATCCGACCTTTAGATAGGATATTTCTCTAACCCTTCAGAAGGCAGATTCTGTGGTTGGGCTACTTCAGTTTTAACAGCATTATTTGTCTAGGGGCATCTATCAGTGGGTCAGGTGTGAAGGGCTAAAAGGGTGAATATTCTTGCTTTCTCCCCATTTGAATCCTACTGGGCTGTGCTTCTGTTCGCAGTGTCTTCCTTAGAAACACACGGCACCCTGGGGCCTCGGGGATCTCTGTGGGATCTTCTGGTTCTGTGTTTTTAACTGTGTGGCATCCAGTGTGAAGAGGGGTCGTCCCAGGTCCCAGGGAAGGGTCCGTGCCTCAGCGGCGGGGTCCTGTTGTAAAGAGCCCCGGTAACAGAGCCTCTGAGACGGAAACTCAGCATTTTTCTGTGATATGACTTTTCATGAGGATGTATTTTCTTAGACAAGCGGGTCAGTCTGTCTCTATCTGAATCAAGCCTTCCCTGGGAAAGGAGGATTCGTGACTTCCTTTTCTGTCCTGCTTTGTCCCGTCCAGCGTGCTGTGCTGTGGCAGGTGCTGCGTCCTGGAAGCCGTGTCCTACATTCCCGGGTAAACCTGGGCTGTCCCCGGGGGGCGCTGCTCCCCCTCCATGCTCTTCCAGGCATGGGCTGTGGAGATTGGACGTGGCCTGTGCCTGCACGAACGCACACTGCTCACACCCACGTGAGCACACACACAAACGCAAATACCCATGGGAAGGCACATCCATGCCTGTGTGAACACACACTGCTCACACATGTGTGGACACACACCCCCACATGAACACACACTGCTCGCCCTACATGAGCACACTCACACCCACACTCATACCCCCACATGAGCACACACCCAAGTTGACACACTCACACACTCAGACCCACGTGGACACACACAAACTCACATACCCATGTGGACACACAGGT